>JBBBDQ010029712.1:2482500-2615000 GCA_037127315.1 Ascarosepion bandense | reverse complement strand
AGATTTTAAGATTTTGGGTGAAATAATCATCTACTGATAAAAGTCTTACTATTTAATCCATAGCTAAAGAGAGGGTGGGTGAAATTATACCTTTTTAAAGAACCTATCTTACATATCGATATAAGTCTATGCTTGGAAAATTACTGTCAAATTTAGTCCGCTGTTTACGTTATTTATTTAGATTTTTAGTAGATATCGATTTTTTTTAATGAATAACTGATGTCTACCCGCCTTCGTTTTTATCTTTTTTTTGTGGGGGGGGGAGGTTTTAATTAAGAAAGCGCATACTTTATATAGTCCGGTGTCCCAGCTATTGACCTTGACCTCCATAACAAAATCCAAATAAGAATCAGCAATATTATCAGATCTTATCTGGCAGCTCGGCTTTAGTTCTCTCCCACCGCCGTAAAGTTTGTTTTGTTTTATCCTTTCTTTTAATACCTTCATGGTAATTGTCCGGATGAACTTTTCGCAATGGCACCGACATTTTAGGACTTTAAACGAAGTACTAAACTAGCAACAAGATTTTTTCAGTTGACACTGGCAACAAGATCTCTTCAGTTTACATTTAAGTTAGCTAAATGTAACCGTAAGTTCTATGCTAACAGTTTCTTCTCTCGCACTTCTCACGAGAGAACTCCCTTCTGACACCATGCATTCAGCCAACGTTGATCTTCAGAATTTCACTGAAATGCCGATTCTTATCGACTATCTTCCTGATTACACTTCTGTTGTCCCGCTTTTTCATAATGTTTTCTGTTTTCTAGTTCTTTCACACTCAGTAACCTCTTGTGTCTTAGTAGCTGTACGGCCTTGCTTGGGGTGAATTCGATCTTTAAAAACAAATTCACTTTTAATAACATTCAAACAGCTTTAAACATATATATATATATATATATATATATATATATATATATATATATAAAAGAATATTAATAAAAAGTTTTGAATTTAAAAATATACTTTTTTGGGACAGTATTTGTTTATTTTTATTATTGTATTTTATATTTCAGACCGCCCTCGGTCCTTCATCAGAAACGAGTGATTTCTGATGAATATATATATATATATATATATTCCATTTGTAAACGAGTTATTACGCGACCTAGGTTTCTACCATGACGGTTGTTTTCAGGCGATTTTCCATAACTGATTTTACCGTTTATCGTTTTCTTTTTAAGAACGCTCACGTAACGGTTTTTTGCTTTTTGAAAACTCACGTGGCAGGGAATTTTTGAACCTGGATTTTTTAAAATTACAAGGAATTATGGCGTTTTTATCCATGGTTGTATGAACCTAAGAGGTATTTTTTTAGTATGGTTACACTTAGTCATAATTTCCGTTCTTTCATTCAATCGTTTATTTTTGTTTGAGAATAACATAATAGCTAACTTTTCTTCTTGACACAGTCTACATATTTTGCCACCGTTGTAAGGCTTAGCTGTTTTTACTCTACTACACATTATGTTTGGGTCTTTTCCATATTTTGATTTTAATTTCCACACGTGGCTAGCCAATTTTGTACAGTTTTTTAAAGTTTTCTATTTTAAATGTAGACATGTGATTGAACCATCTGGTCTTAATGGTGTCTTTGGTTGAACCCAAATATATTTTATTTTGGCCATTTAAGTCATGTATCTTTGCCTTGAAAATGATTTCTTTTGTGTTGCAAAGTCCTTGAAGTAGACATTTATTTTTACCCTGCAGTTGCATTCTTTATTAGTGGTTTTGTTTTGTAGGATGTTATTTAAGTTTCTGGCGTTTTGTTTTTCTTATGAAATTATCTAAATTACTAATACAACTCTAACTTAGTTCGATTGTGTTTCTGTTCAAAATTTTGTTTAGTTCTGATCCTTATGGAAAGTGTCTATCTATCAGTTTAAAAAATATTTGTCCTATTCAGATCTTTACTTCTAAATTAAATGCTGGGTTGAACCAGATAATGTTCCGTTTTCTATTATCGTTTGTTTTATTTTATGATATATATATATATATATATATATATATATATATATATATAACAAGAAATTGAAAGAACACGTAGATTAAGAACCCACTTTTCATGCATTTACTTTAATAAAGAGTGCTTGATACAAAGTAGAACTTAATATTGTAATTTTGCTATTACAATGGTTTATAAAAGCATAATATTACTACACAAACATTTTCATGTTTCAGAACAAAACTGTTCCTCTACAGGTTATATGTTAAAATAATAGTGAAAATTATTCATTTTGAAAATGTTAGATGAATTTATGGCTATCTAGAAAATTAAGAAGTGATAGCTGAAGGAAAAGCTTTAAGTGTGTCAATATTGTTAAATTAAAAATGAGAATTATATAACCATGGAGATTTAATATTAAACCATTGTAATAACAAAATTACAATATATATACTATAGTCATCCGCAGACAGATCTGTTTCGCTGTATTACAGATCATCAGTACGGCTTAGACCCCGATGGCTTCCTCAACCCAGGATTGAAATATATATATATATATATATATATATATATATATATATATATATATATATATAATTGTATTGAACACGTTTTAATACGAATGTGCACTGGTCTAACCTTATTATGACCAGAAACTAATTAATTAATCAATCAGTGAATCAATCAATATATATATATATATATATATATATATATATATATATATATATATATATATTTTACTAAAACAGGAAATACGTCAATGAACGTACATCCACACAAACCCACACGAACAACTTACACCAATATAAACTAGCGAAAAATTTTAAATATTAACAATAAATTGGGAAATACCCCTGAAGTGTGGCTGGATAAAATCTGCCTACGAAATTCTGGAGTTAGAAAGCTGAAGTTAACATCGACCAGCTAAGCAACAACTTCTTACTCATGTCAATTATATATATATATATATATATAGTCATCGCAGACAGATCATCTACGGGCGCTTGGTAGAAGCAGACAGACTTTTTACCGTGTATATTATTATTACACGCACCCAAAAGTTGAGAGTGTTCTCATTCAGTGCTGCATGAACGATGCGTAGATGCCAGAGTAGCTACTGTTTTTCAAAGTCTACCATTCTTCCAGTGTTCTCAATCAGGGTGTGATATATATATATATATATATATATATATATATATATATATGTGTGTGTGTGTGTGTGTGTGTGTGTGTGTGTGTGTGTGTGTGTGTTTATATGTACACATTTCCCTTCAGATATATAGATAGATAGATAGATAGATAGATATAATCAGACTGAGATAGATAGATAGATAGATAGATAGATAGATAGATAGATAGATAGATAGATAGATAGATAGATAGATCCAATGCAGAGAAGTAAATTCACTAAGACACAAGTTGGTTACTGGATGTGCAAGAAGTAGAAACACAGACATTAATAATGAACAGAAAGAGAAAAGATTAATCCGGAGGACAGCAGATATTGGCTGAGACTGCATTTAAATTTTTGAAGATTAAAATTGGCTGGAAAACATGGACCGGAATACATTTCTATGAGCGAGAAGTGTGAGAAAAAAGTTCTAGCATAAGATCTACGGCTACATCTGGCCAGTTCAACCGTAAATTAATGATACCTTACCACCAAACAAGTAATGCACTTATTTTAAAAAATCTAAGCACCACATTGAAGAGCTCATTTGAATAATTACCATGAAAGTATTTATAGAAAAGGCACAGAGAGGCAACCTTATGACCATGGATAAGTGACTGAAGCCAAGCTGCCAGATCAGGATTGATAATATAGCTGATTCTTTGGATTTTATCAAGAAGCTCTAGGTAAATAGCAGGGTCATCAGACCATATGTGGCAGCAATAATCTAAGCATGGATGAATGATAGACTTACATATCTATAAGTTAGATTCTGAAGAGAAAAATTGTCTTGCTTGACACTGAACTAATTTTCTTATTAGCTGATGTACCAATGGATTCAATATAGTCTTTTACTTTGTGTCACTGAGAATGTTAGCTCAAGAAGATGCAATGAGTCACTTTCATAGAGGTTAGCATCAACCATGCTGATAGAAGGCAGAAAAGAGTCTCTCAGAGGATTAATGAAGAAAAGTTTAGTTTTGGAGGTGTTGAAAAGTGATAAATTATATTTTGCCCCAGTTAATGATGATCTTGAGGTTGTTTTGGACACCAGGAGCCATTTTCACTTTGTTGGACTGATCAGCCTTAGTATCGAGACTGAAGTAAACAGTTGTTGTCAGTATACTTGTCAAGTTGAAAGCTGATGTCATCAAGAAGGTCATTAATGAAAATTAAAAACCATGTAGGACCAAGGATGGCGTCCTAGTGAACACTAACATTAATAGTGAGTGGAAAGAGAAAAGTGTAATCAGGAGGACAGTAGACAGTGATAGATATTGCATTTAAATTATTGCAGATTAAGATTGACTAGAAAGCGTGGAACTGGAAGAGAGTTCCACTAGTGAGAAGTGTGAGAAAAGAAACTGTTAGCGTAGAACTTATGGCTAAATCTCACTAGCTCAACAGTAAATTGATGAGATTTCAATTCCAGTCTAGTATTGCACTTAAAGTATTGCATTTAAATTCATAAAGTCTAGATACCATAGCGTGGCACAGAGAGGCAACCTTATGACCATGGATAAGTGACTAAAGCCAAGCTGCCTGATAATATTGCTGATTCTTTGAATTTTATCAGGAATCTAAAAACAAACAGCAGGAGCACTGGACCAGATAAAGTGTGGGTTTCTTCATTAGAACTTCTCGGACGATGGCAGGTCGACATCAATTATTCATATAAAAAAACAGTGATGTCTACTAAAACGTGTGTATCTACTAAATATAATTGCCATTAAAACAATGTCAGATTAAAAATTCATTAATTCTTTGAAATAACTTCATGTCGGAAAGAAAATCAACTTAACCGATGTGGGATTGGAGAAGTTGTAACGAGATATTAAACACTTGCAAAAAATTGAAATTTTACTCGCAAAAAAAAAACAAAGCAAAAATTATTACTCAAAATAACGACCATCATTTTCCAAGACTTTCTGCCATCGATCTGCAAGCTCTGGTCAAAGTATCATTCAGCCGGCTTCGAATCAAAGAATTCTTGACACGCTTCCTCGACTTCATCAAACGAGCTGAATCGGCGGCCTTCAGAAAGTGTTGCATTCAGCGGAAAAGGCTGTAATCTGATGGAGCACAGTCAGAACTGTAGGTTGGATGTGGCAGAACCTCCCCGCCGTCCAGCTCTTCAAACTTGTCTTTGGTCTTCCTGGCGGTGTGTGGCTTGGCATTGTCCTGCTGCATCAAAGCGCGCTTTCGGTTGATCAGAGCCGGGTACTTTTGCTTCAACTTTTCATAGACCCGCTCAAGTTGCTGACTGTAAAGTTCGGCACTGATGGCACGACCATTCGGAACCAGCTCAAAATGCACTATTCCTTCAAAGTTCTACTAAACGCACAACATTACTTTCTTGCCGAATCGATCTTGTTTTGGAACCGACGGTGTCTCTTTCCTTTTCTGAACACATCGCTTGTCTCGATTGTGCTGGACCAGATAGACCCATTTCGCAAGTGTTCACGAACTTTTGGGACAACCTAATATATCAGGCGGATGCAAGTTCAAACCTTGTTTAAGGGCTTTATTCCAAACTCTTTCTAATTAAATTAAAGAATTAAATTAAAGAATCCAGTGTACATCATTCTGAAAATTAATTGAAACAGCTGCTTCAGTTTCCTTACTCTCAATATACGGTCAGTTTTAGAGCCATTGGAGTGATAGGGTGTAATTGATTTTTATTTTTCCTTAGATTAGGTCATTTGCAGTCAGTTAGTTAAGTGTCATACGTGATACACGCTTGGGCGATCATGTCTCGAAAGCGACATGACTAACTGGGTAGAAGATTATCCCGCAGTAGGTTGCCATTGTTTTATACGGTAGACTGGTTCCCAGCCAAGGATATAGAACCCAATCTGTCGTATTATTTAACCCATAACTGGAGGGAAGAGACGGATTGATACCTTCCCCAAGGGTATTTGTGCGTAAGTGAACGCAAGGAATTCGACTAGAATTCGAACTCGGCTCCGTAATATCTCGTTCCGAGCCTATACCTACTGCACCACATCATTTGCAGTAGTGTGCAGTAATGTGAATCTATTTTTAGGGTGTATTATGAAATTTGTTTGGCCTTAAAAATATTGTGTCATCCGTGAATGCATCCGATTTTTTCACGCTCAGACAATATTGTCTCGACTATCGATTAGTTCTCCTCCGCCCATTGATTGCGATGGACGTTACTCCAAGGAAGCGTACGACAATTATAACGCTGCATGAACACACTGGCAAGCCTTACAACGAGATCAAGGATGTTGTTGGTATCAGCCTTTCAACTATCAATTGTTTGTGTCATCAAAGCAGAGAAACAAACTGGATGCATCAGTCGAAAACGTAAAAGAAAAAGCGGTTGGAAGAGAAAAACAATGCCGAGAGACGGCGTAGACGTGACCAGGAAAAGTGTGAAAGACCCTCGGAAAGCATTATTCATTTTTTTTATTTAATTTGCACCAGGATCTATCTATCTATCTATCTATCTATCTATCTATCTATCTATCTATCTACTTCTGTTCATATCTATCTATCTATCTACATATCTATCTATCTGTCTATCTATCTACGTCTGTTCATATCTATCTATCTATCTATCTATCTATCTATCTATCTCAGTTTGTTCATATCTATCTATCTATCTATCTATCTATCTATCTATCTATCTCAGTTTGTTCATATCTATCTATCTATCTATCTATCTATCTATCTATCTATCTATCTCAGTTCAAAATATAAAGGAAAATGCGATTGGAAGAGAAAAACATTGTAAAGAGACTACGTATACGTGATCAAGAAAAGTGTGAAAGATCCTAAGGAGACATTATTCGTTTTATTTTAATTAATTTGCACAAGGGTGTATCTTGTTGTTTGCATCAAGACAGGAGAATAGAAGAATTGACACCTTTCGTAAAAACATAATTGTAAGGTTAACGTCACAGTCTTAACCAGATTGCGATCTTGAAAACCTTTACATATACATGCAAATCTCCTCCGTGTGTGTATATAGGTGGGTATTTTTTGCACACGCATATTTTTAAAGAGTATTTGTGAACATCGAAAGAGCGAAACGCCTACGCTCTTTCATAGAATACAACTAAATGAAGATGTCGTCTGGTTTTTTTTTTCTTCTTTTTCAAGTTCTCTTCACAAAACACACGGACAGATAATGGAGTATGTACTTCATCATGCTTTTACGATGTCTGCATTAATTTCCATTTTTTTTTTTATCTTTTTAAATGTGTGCATCGATCGCTAGAATCTGCTTGTTGGGTTAGCGATTGATTGGGTTTAGGGACCAATATTCGATTTCTTCTTGAATTCGAGTGATGGCACGGAATTGATTTCTTCAAGAGAAAAAGAAAAAGAAGATGATGATGAAGAAAAAGACAAAGAGGAAGATATTAACAGATGAAAACGTACAGAACAGCCACAAAAAAGAAGAAAATGAAAAAGAAGAGAAATTAGAAAAAAAAGAAGATATTAACAGATGAAAACGCACAAAAAAGAAGAAAAAGAAGAGGAAGTAGAAAAAAAGAAGAAGCTATTAACAGATAAAAACGTACAGAATGGCCACAGAATAGAAGAAGAAAAAGAAGAAAAAGAAGAGAAAATAGAAGAAAAAGAAAAAGAAGAAAAAGAAGGAGATATTAACAGATGAAAGCTTATAGAATGACCACAGAAAAGAAGAAGAAAAGGAAGAGGTGTGTTATGACCGAAGGTCCATAGAAAGATAACACGGACTCGGATATAAGGTTCAATAGCATATTCTTGGAAAACGTAATACTAAGGTAAACGTGAACTGGAGAGTACTTTCTCTCGCAGGCGTCCTGACTCACTCATTCAGTCACTCTGGGGCTACTCCTCAGTCACTCCTTACTCAGAATTGGTAGTCATATTATAAAGGTGTGGATGAGTCCATTTGTAGGTAGGTCCCCACAATAAGAAAGAAGAAGAAACAAGAAGAACAAGTAGAAGAAGAAGAGGAAGATATTAACAGAAGAAAACGTACAGAACGGCCACAAAGCGTCCAGAGCCATAGAGAGAAAAAAAAAGATGATATTAAAAAAAAGAAAACGTGAAGAAAGGCCACAAAGAAAAAAGTGGAAAAAGAAGAAAGAATGAAATAGAATAAGAGAAGAAAAAAAGAGAGAATTAAAATATTTTAAAATGAAGGAATAAATGACGGTGGAAAGAAGCTGAAGATGACGTGAAAAGTGACTAAAGAATAAAAAAGAAAAAAAGCGAAAAAAAGAAAGAGAGAATAAGACAAATATCATAAAAGAAAAAAGGGAAATGGCGATTGAATGAAGAGGAGGATAACAAACACTGGTTCTCGAAGTTAAGCATCATCGAGCTTGGTCAATACTCAGATGAGTATAACAGGAATTGTAAGCTTGCATGTTCAGATGACGCAATGGATAATGTTTCGGAACTGGAAATCGAAGAACCGATCCGAGTTCAAATTCCATTACGGTTCGTTGTGTTCACTTTATGCTTAAACATCTTAGGGAAGGGCATGTATCCACTAGTTCTTTCCCCGGTAATGAGTTAATTAGTATCAGTAAACTATTGTTATCTCCCCTCAAATGATATTTCTGGCTACAAAAGATGAATAAACCCAAAAACAATTCAATCAATTAATTTGCAAAAGCTTGTTAAGTAAAGTAGCGGCCATAATTATTAGGCCACCCTAGTTTTTTTTTTTAAAGAAATGATGTATTTCATACTATTTTTAGTATTTATTGACAAGTGGATAATTCTAAATGAAAATAGAATGGTTCTTTTGTTATTATTACTTTGCAAAATTTTACAAGACAAATAGCGACAATATACCCATCGCACCTTGTAGATTTTATATATATATATATATATATATATATATATATATACACTACCGGCCATAATTATTAGGCCACCCCAGATAAAAAACAAAAATGATGTATTTCATACTATTTTTAGTATTTATTGCCAAGCGGATAATTCTAAATGAAAATAGAATGGTTCTTTCGTTATTATTACTTTGAAAAGTTTTATTCCCCACTGACGAAATGTGGCCTCCCTTTGTCTGTTCTATAAATACTTTCATGGCTTCTGCTCGGACGAACTTAAGTCACTGGTACCTCCACAACAGGTGCTTACTCGTGCAACCAGATTGGCAACTGGGTCCCACCCATTCACAGTTAGGTTAGCCAAATGCAGACGACAATTCAACTCCTGCAGCTTCTTCTCTCGCACTTCCCGCCTGTAGAACTCTCTCTCATATTCTTGCTTTCCTGATGGCTACAACCTCCAAGAATTTAAATGCAATGTCAATCAGTCAGTTAAATGCCATACGTGATACACGCTTGGGCGATCATGTCTCGAAAGCGACATGGCTGACTGGGCAGAAAATTATCCCGCAGTAGGTTGCCATTGCTTTCTGCGGTAGACTGGTTGTCAGTCAAGGCTATAGAACCCAATCTGTCCTGTTATTTAACCCATAACTGGAAGGAAGAGACGGATTAATACCTTTCCCAAGGGTATTTGTGCGTAAGTGATTGTGATGAATTCAGCTGGAATTCGAACTCGGCTTCCCGATTTCTCGTTCCGAGCCGATATCCACTGCACCACGACTCATCTATTAACCACTGGATTCTCGCTCTCTCCCCACCCTGTATATCCTTCCCTTTCCCTCCACCTATATAACTGTCATCACACCTGCATTCTTATCTTTCTATTGCTCTTTTCTAACTGGTCTCTACTCTTCACTCACTTCTAATGTATCTTTTTACATTTATGTACCCCCCCCCCCGCACATCAGTGGCATTTTCATTGAAATGATTAAAAAAAAAGGCAAGGAAGCAAAGATGAACTCGTCCGAATCACCCTAAATTTTCTTCATTCTTTCATTGATGAAACTGCAATATAGGTAATTATTAAATATTCATAAATTCATTTGATGCACATGTTATTGTGCAGTATTAACAAAAGAACCATTCTATTTTCATTTACAATTATTCACTTGGCAATAAATACTAAAAAAATAGTATGAAATACATCATTTTTTTAAAAACACTGGGTGGCCTAATAATTATGGTCGGTAGTGTACGTTTTTCTCGATTTAGCCCTGTCTCTCTTGTCATGGTGCAGTGGATATCGACTCGGTACGAGAGATCGGGGTGCCGAGTTCGAATTCCCGTTTAATTTCTTTGCATTCACTTACTCACAAATACCCTTGGGAAAGGTATTAATCCATCTCTTTCCTCCATTTATGGGTTAAATAATAAGACAGACAGGGTTTTATAGCCTTGGCTGGCAACCAATCTACCGCAGTAAGCAATGGCGTAAAAAAAACTTATTGTACCTACGATAAAATCTGCATTTTAAATGGTCATTTTAAAAACAATCGCGAACGCTGTGTAATTATTTTAAAATTTTAAATCTATCCGTTGTAGCCATGGATTTTGTTTGAAAAACGGTCGTTTTAATATAAGGGAGGTGACCGGGAATTACTGGAAATTTAAGATGGAATTAAATGTTTGTTTTGTGCATTTTAATACGTCGTTGTTACATTCTTATTTATATGTAACGGTTAAGTACAATTCAAATAATCAGTAAAGTACTGTTCGGCACAATGTTAGGATGTGCGTTGTGGTGCATTGGATATCGGCTCGGAACGAGAAATCGAGGAGCCGAGTTCGAATTCCACCCGATTTCATTGCATTCACTTACGCGCAAATACCCTTGGGAAATATATTAATCCGTCTATTCCTTCCAGTTATGGGTTAAATAACAGGACAGTTTGGGTTCTATAGCCTTGGTCGGCAACCAGTTTACCGCAGAAAGCAATGGCAAACTACTGTAGGATAATCTTCTGCCCAGTCAGTCATGTCTCTTTCGAGACATGATCGCCCAAGCGTGTATCACGTATGGCACTTAACTGACTGACTGTTCGGCACAGAAAATCAAGACTGACTGTCAATACTTTTCAGAGAATCGCTATACATAAAATGAGTACAGTGTAGTAGAATTCAGTACAATTAGCACACTTCAGACAATATGATCGTTAGCTTTTGCTTACAGCCACACCAGCTGTGATAGGAAATCAGTAAGACAAGTAACATTGGGTATCACATTAAGTGGAGCAAAAAGCAAAAAAGAAAGAAACAGAAAAGTTAGAAAGAAAGAAACAAAATAAATTTAGAAAGAATGAAGAAGAGAAAGAAACAAAAAACAAAGAAAGAAAGAAAAAATAAATTGAATTAAGAAAGAAAGTTAATATGAAATAAAGAAAAAGAGAAAGAAAAAGAAAAAGAAAGAAAAAGGTAAAAAAGAAAGAAAGGCAGAAAGAAAGAAAGAAAGAAAAAGGAAGTGTATTAAGAACGAAAGTAAGAAAGAATGAAATAAAAGAAAGAAAGAAAGAAAAACGAATGAAAGAAAGAAAGAAAGAAAGAAAGAAGAAAGGAAGTGTATTGAGAAAGAAAGTTAGAATGAAAAAAGAAAGAAAGACAGAAAGAAAGAAAGAAAGAAAAAGGAAGTGTATTAAGAACGAAAGTAAGAAAGAATGAAATAAAAGAAAGAAAGAAAGAAAAACGAATGAAAGAAAGAAAGAAAGAAAGAAGAAAGGAAGTGTATTGAGAAAGAAAGTTAGAATGAAAAAAAAAGAAAGAAAGAAAGAAAGAAAAAGTAGAAAAGAAAGAAACAAGAATGCAAGAAAGAAAAAGAAAGAAAGGAAGGAAGTGTATTAAGAAAGAAAGTTAGAATGAAAGAAAAAAGAAAGATAAAAGTAAAAATAGAAAGTAGGAAAGAAAAAAAAGAATGTAAGAAAGAAAGACAGAAAGAAAGAAGGAAGGAAGTGTATTAAGAAAGAAATTTAGAATGAAAGAAAGAAAAAAAGAAAGAAAGAAAGAAAGAACAATAGTATGTCTTCAAGATCATTTAATGTACAGTGACAATAAAATAGTCAAGTCACGGAAAGATGTAAAGAAAATTACACTAAGCAACAGTTTTGGTATTGCCTAATTAATTGGCTTTTAGTTACGAAAATCAGTAATATTGTTACTTGTTTCATGATTGTTTATTTCAAGAAAACTTGTTCTCGTAATCTGTTGGGATGCCATTCATAATACTTTATGTATTTTAGGGGGAAAAAAACGGATATTATTATTTTCATCAAACTTTAAAATTTTTTTTCAAATCATCTTGACAATTATATATATATATATATATATATATATAGTGTGACAGAAAGATATATATATATATATATATATATATAGTGTGAAAGAAAGATATATATAGTGCGAGAGAAAGAGAACACATACACGTATGCACACACACAAATATATATATATGCATATATATTTGCATATATATATATATATACATACATAGAGGGAAGGGGTGATGCATACAGATGTACACACACAGTGTGTGTGAGAAAGAGAATAACACATGTACGTATGCACACACACAAATATATATATATATATATATATATATATATATATATATATTTGCATAAATATATATATATATATATACACACACACACACACACATATATATATATGATGCTTGTTGTCTTGCGTAATTGGCTTTGTTTTGATAACAACATATACATATTCAAGGAGATGTCGAAAACATGCTGAAATGACAAAGTACGAATTATATATATTTTTTTAAAAACTCTAATGATTTGTCATGTCTGATTTTTAAATTGATAAGGACAGAAAAAACTTCACCATCTTCTCTTGCATATATCGATGCGTAGTCGATTAATAAAGGAAGACATTTATTTTGAACAAAAATATTTATTTTACAACCTCCCCCTTCTTCCATCTGAATGAATTTATTTCAATAATGTCTATCGTATATGAAATATTTCCAATCGTAAGTCCGCATTAACTGCGCTAAAAAGCCAGAGCTCCCTATAGAACATAGGCCATCGACGACTATTTGCCTTCGATGACCACTTACTATCGACAAGGGGTCATCGATGCTTCTGGGACTCGTTTTTTGTTTGTTAGCCCGACGCGAACCCCTTTACTCTCCGGGCAAGTTAACAGACAGTTAAATACCTTACTTGATACACGCTTGGCGATCATGTCTCTTTCGATCCATGGCTGACTAGGGATTCAGAAGATTTTCCAGCATCTTTCGAGTTAAATTCTCGATGTTTCGGCCGTTTTACGCTCCGAATGGAATTATGAAAAGAACACTTTATCTTAATCCCTGGAGCAAATTGTTCTTTTTCCATGATTAATGCTACTTCCGGATTTCTTAGCTATTTCCATTTAACTCAACACTCTAAGATTTGTTCACCACTTAAACTCACGATTCTGGGCCAAGTCACTGGATCCAATTAATTCTTTTTATTCTTCAGATCATCATTGCATCAATTTTGAGGCCTTTTTTTTTTACTAGAGCTCATATTACAATCGTGATGTTTGTAATTGGTTTTCTTTAGTATTCCGTATTACTGGTTCCCATATGGTATTTATTTCTACGCTTGGCCGTCTTAGGAAATTATTGTGGTTCAGCCTTCTTTCTATTTATATCTTTATCTATATTTTTTTGTTCTACCCTCTCTGGTCTTTCCTCTTCTTCTTCTTCTATGTGCCCTGTCCCTTCAGGACGTAGGCGACCATGGCTTTCCACGTTTCCCTATCCCTAGTGACTCTGAGCACACCTTCTCCTGTTACACCCTGTAATCCTCGTTCTGTCATCCACCTGATTAGGTCCTTCAAATATGTTATCCGCTGCCTTCCCCTGTCTCTTTTTCCCTCTATCTGGCCTGTTAGTATCAGATTCTCCAAGCCCCCCTTCCTCATTGCGTGTCCCAGGAACTTCAGCTGTCTCTTCCTGATGGTCTTTCCCCTAACAGAGATAAAAAATCGAAAATACGTATTGACATTTTTCCGCCATTTTGTCCGCCATTTTGTCACCTACCGCCCGAGTTTACGGATCGCTTGTATCTCAACTTTACCAATTTACACGCTCATTCCTGACGCTTGACTAACGAAAGACATAATGTTAATAAGAACATAAATTGCCTGGACACACGTGACATTTTGGTCGATAAAGCGCCCCCCACCAAAAAAAAACAAACCAGATTTGTCGGAAATTCGAGAGGAAAGAAATAAAAAACATAGTTGAACTTACACTCAACCTGAAGGTGATTGTGTTTAATTACTTTTTAATTTTTTTATCGTTTATATTTTTTTATTTGTAATACGTTCCTGACATTCGTCTGATTTCAGTATCATTTTATATTGCCTTTACTGTAAAGCAACAGACTGGAAGAAATATTATATAAGCATCGTATATTAATCCAGTCAATCTTCTCGTATGCTTTTTAACTTGGTGTTCAGTTTTGTTAAAGCGTAATAGGTCATATCTACGATTCGATCGTTAAAGCAAATAGTGTCAAGGAGGAATCAAGAAGTTACTTCCGACCAGCGAGAAAGACGAACGTGAAAGTTGCGATGTTGAGCAGCTTTTCTTAAAGGCCAGCTCCACTTAATTTTGAGATTCGAGGATTTTCAACGATTTCAAGGTACTTTTTAAAAATAATATAGCTCGATAGCTATCTGTTTATATCTAGGTAGATATAAACAGGCTGTGATAGATAGATAGATAGATAGATAGATAGATATGAACAGAATGAAATAGATAGATAGATAGATAGATAGATAGATAGATAGATAGATAGATAGATATGAACAGAATGAGATAGATAGATAGATAGATAGATAGATAGATAGATATGAACAGAATGAGATAGATAGATAGATAGATAGATAGATATGAACAGAATGAGATAGATAGATAGATAGATAGATAGATAGATATGAACAGAATGAGATAGATAGATAGATAGATAGATATGAACAGAATGAGATAGATAGATAGATAGATAGATAGATAGATAGATAGATATAGAACAGAATGAGATAGATAGATAGATAGATAGACAGATAGATAGATAGATAATGAAAAGCCATAGATAGATAGATAGATAGATAGATAGATAGATAGATAGATAGATAGATAGATAGATATGAACAGAATGAGATAGATAGATAGATATGAACAGAATGAGATAGATAGATAGATATGAACAGAATGAGATAGATAGATAGATATGAAAAGAATGAGATAGATAGATAGATAGATAGATAGATAGATAGATAGATAGATAGATATCAACAGACTGGGATAGATAGATAGATAGATAGATAGATAGATAGATAGATAGATAGATAGATAGATATCAACAGACTGGGATAGATAGATAGATAGATAGATATCAACAGACTGGGATAGATAGATAGATAGATAGATAGATAGATAGATAGATAGATAGTCAACAGACTGGGATAGATAGATAGATAGATAGATAGATAGATAGATAGATAGATAGATAGATATCAACAGACTGGGATAGATAGATAGATAGATAGATAGATAGATAGATAGATAGATAGATAGATAGATAGATGAATATGCCAAACGACCTAACAAGAGAGATGTTATTGTTTTCTAAAGTGTATTCTTAAAGCGTTCGGTTCTATGGTAATTTATGATGCTATGATATTATAAAGAGGGAATCGTTTGACAGAGAAATGTAAAAAAAATATTTGATCTGCGCATGCGTAGGAAAGCAGTCAGACATGAGACGTTCGTTCAGTTTTTGCTTTTGTTTAGATGATTGAAGAATAACGACCAAATTACATACAGTTCACATCAGAATCACATATTTCCTGTTCCATTAAATACTGTCTTTCATTTGAGACAAGACAACGCACCGGAAGCGTTGGAAACACGAGTGCAAATATCAACAAGTTTCGAAAAAAAAAAAGAAATTGAAAAAAAAAGAGATTATTTTGTAAATAGTTTGTTGCATAGCAATGTCTGATTTGACAATTCCAACCAATCAGAACTCGGTATTTGATACTGGCAAGAACAAATTGACTTGGGCAGTATTTTCAACGCCTACATTAAGTTTCACTTAGAAAAGACTGACCACAAAACATGAAAGAGAGTAATAAAATAAAAATGTTGTTAATGAGGCTATAAATATATATATATATATATATATATATATATATATATATATATATAAAACTTCCGAGATCATATAACCATTTCAACAGGTGAAGCTGACCTTGTATCATCGGCAATCGTAATTATTATGATTACGGTAGTCGACGATAGGGAGTTAGTTTCACCCTTTGAAATGTCAATAATATCTTGAGAGTTTTTAATTTTTTATATGTAGTAGTAATAGTAATATATATATGTGTGTGTGTGTGTGTGTGTGTGTGTGTGTGTGTGTGTGTGTGTGTTTTCCATTTTAAACAAGTTATTTCACTACCCATGTTTCTACCATGAGTGGTGTCTTCAGGCGATTTTTAATAATTTAATTATTTTTAATAGGCGATTTTTAATAATTGAACTTTGTAGTAGGCGATTTATAATTTAACTATTTAATAAGCGATTTTTAATAATTTAACTATTTTAATAGTTATTAAAAATCGCCTGAAGACACCAGTCATCGTAGAAACCTGGGTAGCGAAATAACTCGTTTAAAAATGGAAAATATTCTAAAGTTCTACAATATAATTGTATCGAACGCTTCAGGCGATTTGCAATATATATATATATATTGTTTCTGTAAATTATTTTAGTTACATTGATTCCGCTGTTTGGGTCAGTTCTAATTTTGAATTTAATATTAATAGGATCATCTTTCGGATTTAACCATCAAGTCCCTTTCCTCTCTCTCTCTCTCTCTCTCTCTCTCTCTATATATATATATATATATATATATATATATATATATATATATATATTTTTAATCATATCACCCCGAGCAAGGCGGTAACGCCACTGATGTGCAGGGGGCTACATGAGAGTGAAAAGATTTGGAAAAGAGAAAGCCGGAAACCACATCCTAAACAGGGAACAAGGGATGAGCCTCTACACCTGTACAATAGACGTGGGTGGAGTGTGAAACAGGCGATAGTTTAGTCTATCTACTCCAATTAATATATATATATATATATATATATTGTAGTGGTAGTAGTAGTAGTCGTCACTCTCAATCTCACTTATTAACACCACGATAATTAAAGTCAGTCACTTCTGAATTTCTTTTTATCAATTCTTCCCAACAGTGTGTACCTCGTTTATCAGCTTATAAATGCAATTGCTGTCGGCCATATTGATAACATTGACTGCCATTTTGTTGATTTGACCTTTACTTTTTGTCTCATGCCTTTTTTTATTTGTTTTATTTTAATTTAGAATTTAGTGTTCATGTTTATTTATGCTTTTCCCGTTCTTTCACATTTGAGTATGAAATAAATCAACGTCACCATTCTTCTGATCTTCAAGTCGTCTTTGTTGTTGTCTAAAGATTTCCGCCTTATTTCTTCAGCCTCCTTATTCTTGTCTCAAGCTAAACTTCTTTCTTTCGTCTTCCTTTCTTTCTTTCTTTCTTTTCTATCAATTCATTCTTTCTCTTATCTTTATTTATTCTTTTTTGCTTTCTTCTTCCTTTTCTCCTTTTTCTTTCTTTCACTCTTTATCTTTGATTTTTTGTTCCCTTTTTCATAATTTTCTCTTTTTATTCCTTTTACTTTTTTCTTTCTTTGCTTATTTTATTCTTTTTTTTCTTTTGCTTTCTTTCTTTTTTCTGTATATTTTCTTTTCTTTATTCCTTTCTGTTTACTATTTTTCTTTTATCTTTCTTTCTTTCATTTACATTTCTTTTTTCTTTTTTTTCATTCGTTCTATTTTCTTTATTTCTTCCTTCTCTTTTTTCCTTTTTCTTTTATCTTTTTCTCTCTCTGTCTTTTTTCTTTCTTTGTTTAATTTAATTTATTTCTTTTTCTCTTTTTTCTTTCTTTGCTTATTTCATTCTTTTTTTACTTTCTTCTTTTTTCTGTTTTTATCTTTAGTTTATATTTCAAGTTTTCTCTTCTTTTTGCGTTTATTTTACTGCCTTCCTTCCTTCCTTTTCACATAATTATATATATCTATCTATATGACAGAGATTAAATGACAATACGTTTTTTGCGTTTATTTTACTTCTGTCTGTCCTTCCTTCTTTCTTTCCTTTCTTCCTTCTTTCCTTTCTTCCTTTCTTCCTTCCTTTCTTTCTTTCTTTCTTCCTTCCTTCCTATTTACATATCTATATATATATATCTATCTATATGACAATACGTTTTTTGCGTTTATTTTAATTCCTTCCTTCCTTCCTTCCTTCCTTCCTTCCTTTCTTTCTTTCTTCTTTTCTTTCTTTCTTCCTTCCTTCCTTTTTACATATTTACATATATCTATCTATATGACAGAGATTAAAAGACAATACGTTTTCTGCGTTTATTTTCCTTCCTTCCTTCCTTCCTTCCTTCCTTCCTTCCTTCCTTCCTTCCTTCCTTTTTATATATCTACATATATCTATCTATATGACAGATTAAATGAAAATACGTAATATAAAGACATACTTATTCGTACTGTAATGTACCAATGTACATATGTAGGTAAAACAGAATAGCAAATGTCGCAGGCGGATATCGTCAAAGAAAGAATTTTTTAAAACTATAATGCTTTGAGTTTTTGTATTTAGTATTTGAACAAAACCTTTTTTGCATATGTCAACTGTATCGAAGACTTTCACCGCCACTTTAGTTAAATAATTCTCCGATTAAAAATCTTGTGACTTTCCGAATACCAACAAGAATCGATTGATCTTGTAGCTTGGCACAGTGATGAGAAGAATTTTGATTTTAAAATTTTCACTTTATATTTGTCGGTCAATGTTATTTCTAAATACTGTTTGTCTTAAGTGCCTTGACAAGAAAGGGAATTGAGTTGAGAAATCAATATTTACTATAGAAAAATAATTGTTTTTTCATCATTTGGCTACGAGTTTGTACAAGAGACTATCAATGTTTAGGTATAAAAGCTAGCATTACGGAAAGAACTGGACAGTTAAAAGCGGAATTTTACTTTCATTTTTGTTATTATCCCTTGTGTTTAATCTAGTTTCACTTTCAGTTTCATTTTGATTGATCGTTGTTCCTATTCTTTGTTTTTGTCTTTCTTACGCTTAATACTTTGTCTCTATCGCGCTATTTTAAATGTCATTCAATAATCTTAGCACACTTAAGGTACTTATATCTTTTTTCGTTTCGATTAAACAAAGGAATGGGAACTGAAATTGGTTTCTCATATGTAGATATATGCGTAGTCTTGATCAGTTCAATATAGGTCTACTAAGGTAAAAAAAAAAGTGCCAGTACCTTATACAGCTCCAAATGAGAATCTGTCATAGGACTGGTCCCCACCTGGCAGCTCTAATCCAGCCACTTTTTCACCGGTAGGATGTGGCTTCCCTCTGTCTCTTCTATAAGTATTTTCATGGCTTCTGCTCCGACGAACTTAGGTCACTGGTGCCACCTCTACAAGGATTTACTCGGGCAACCAGACTGGCAACAAGGTCTCACCTTTTTACAGTTAGATCAACCAAATGCAGGTGACAATTCTATTCTAACAGTTTCTTTTCTCGCGCTTCCCGCTTGTGGAACTCCCTTCCATATACTTGCTTTCCTGGTGGCTATAACCTCCAGGAATTTAAATGCAAAGTCAATTACCGTCTCTTATCCACATACCTCCAGTCCATTCTTCATCAACCCGTGTATCTTGTTCTTTTCCTTTCTCTCTACCTTCACAACTGTCTTCACTCCTGTGTTCACATCCTTCTCTTGCCCTTTCTCTTTCACCCACTGTAGCTGGTTCGTCTTTCTCTTCACTCTCCTCCTGCCTAATATTTCATCTCTCTTATGTAAACCCCCTGCACATCAGTGGCTTTAACGCCCTGCTTGGGGTGAAATGATTAAAACATAAGTACATAATTTCGCCTTGTATACTCTATTTTTCAAGAACCAGATCAAAATAAAAAATGGAGTACTGTTGTGACATCTGTACTGGAGCTGACCAGCCATAATGATGCTTAAAAGCGTTTATTCGGTCTTGCGTGTGATCAAGTATTTTCCACCCTACAACCCCTTTCCCCAGAAACGAAACGTCGCAAGCTTCTCGCTGCTCTTTTGCTATTTGAATGTCAAAGGTTCTGATGAGCGACATTCCTAAGCTTCACCAGCCCTGGAATTCCCTGCTAGGACCTACAGTGGAACGAATAGTCCTCAATCGTTTCACCACCATGAAAGTTATAATGCCACCAGAAGGCAGAGGTTTACAGGAAGTGAGAAGACATCAGCGAGGATGACTGGGAAAAGGTTAAAAAGTGACAGGTTTTATAAAACAGCGGTTGACTTTCAGTTTAATTTTTTTAAATTAGCAGGTTGGAGACAAGAAGATGTTAAAATATAAGTGGGGGTGTATCGGTGAGACTTAACTGCTAATCGAGTAGCTCGCTTACATTCATCGGGGCCTCATGAAAAAAGCTCAACAGAACATATTTGTAAAAAAACAAAAACAGAAGCCACATCAGGTCGATGAGAAAATAAGTGAAGAAATTTTTCCGCCAGAATCTATTTTACTTATTTGTACATCTACCATTCGTCCTGGGTTGGATTATTACCACCACATCTGGTTTGGTTCACGTGCTATATATTTGGAGATTCTTGATAAATTCCAAAGAAGAATCTGCAATGTTTATTGTCCTGACCTTGCATCTCACCTTCAGTCCCTTTCCTACAGCGGTAATGTAGCTTCCCTCTGCCTTTTTAATAAATATTTTCATTGTAATTGTTCTGATGAAATTTCCGCTATGGTACCTAGACTTTAGGAATTTAAAAACAGTAGTTGATTGGCTGAAAATTCACATCATTTTATATTTGAAATGGCTAAATGTAACCGTAGTTCCATGTAAAAAATTCCTTCTATTGCAATTCCCGCTTGTGAAGCTCTTCTGGTTTCTTGCTGCCCAATCAAGTTTGATGTTCAAAAATTAAAATGCAATGTCAATCGTTATCTTCTGTCTTCTTAATTCCTGTTCTTTTATTGTTCTCTCTCCTTAATTATGTTTTCTTCTTCTCATATTATTATGAGTCCTATGCTAACAGTTTCTTCTTTCGCTTGTGGAACTCTCTTCAAAAATGTAAAGCAATGTCAATCGTTATCTTCTGTCTTCTTAATTCCTCTTCTTTTATTGTTCTCTCTCCTTAATTATGTTTTCTTCTTCTCATATTATTATGAGTCCTATGCTAACAGTTTCTTCTTTCGCTTGTGGAACTCTCTTCAAAAATGTAAAGCAATGTCAATCGTTATCTTCTGTCTTCTTAATTCCTCTTCTTTTATTGTTCTCTCTCCTTAATTATGTTTTCTTCTTCTCATATTATTATAAGTCCTATGCTAACAGTTTCTTCTCTCGCTTGTGGAATACTTCCAACTTCTTGCTTCCTCATGATGTTTAAAAATTCAATTATCACTTCAGTCGTTATCTTCCATTTTCGTAATTCCTGTTCTTTAATTGGCCTCTCTTGATATTTTTCTAGGCTTCATTCAAACTCAATAACCTTTTATGTCTTAGTGACTGTATCGCCTTGCTTGGGAGGAAATTATTAAAGAAATAGCTGAAAAGCAAATGTTAATTATTTTTGTACTCGCTTACTTGTGTAAAAATTATTGTTCTTTCTTCGTAAAAATAGTTTCTTTTAACTAATTTATTTTTAAATTAAGACATTCGATTATCTATTTTACATTTTGGTCAGATTAAATCGGAATTCTGTTACTGAATATTGTAGTAATTGTCAACTCTCCGTTTATCTCGATCGCAACTTTATACGAAAAGCAAAATATGAAAGCCGAAAAACTGGGCAAATATTTGCTTCTTTGCTGCACGAAATTCTGAAAGAAAAGAAAGGAAGAAATTCTGAAAAGAAAGAAAAAACAGAAAGAAAGAAGAAAGAAGAAAGAAATGTATCCATTATGAAAGAAAGAAAAAATATAGAAGTTAATTGTGACAATAAAGAGACATCTGATAAGAAAAAGAAAGAAAGAACAATTCGTGAAAGAAAGAAATAATGTATCAATAAAGAAAAGAAAATGAAATATAAAAAAAAAGAAAGAATGTAGCAAAATTAAAAGTAAAACAATAATGATTAATCTCTTAATAAAGAAACGGAGATATCAGTGTAGAAAGAAAGAAAGAAAGAAAGAAAGAAAGAAAGAAAGAAAGAAAGTACAATATCACAATACATGGAAGAAAGAAATATATGTCAGTGTACAAAGAAAGAAAGAAAGAAAGAAAGAAAGAAAGAAAGCACGAAAGAAAGAAAGTACAATATCACAATACATGGAAGAAAGAAATATATGTCAGTGTAGAAAGAAAGAAAGAAAGAAAGAAAGAAAGGAAAAAGAAAGAAAGAAAGAAAGTACAATATCACAATACATGGAAGAAAGAAATATATGTCAGTGTACAAAGAAAGAAAGAAAGAAAGAACGAAAGAAAGAAAGCACGAAAGAAAGAAAGTACAATATCACAATACATGGAAGAAAGAAATATATATCAGTGTAGAAAGAAAGAAAGAAAGAAAGAAAGAAAGAAAGGGTGTAAGACTACAAATTATACATCATTTACACTGTTTGCACTATTGTCCTTATCTTTATTGCCATTTTTAAGACGGTTCGACCGTTGTACGTTCCGTACTTCTTCAGTTCCAAAGAATTTTGAACCGAATCCTTTATTTTGATCACTAGGGAATATCATTCTCATTCCATGGGCGATGTCATGTAATTATCTCCCTTTAACTCAACTCTCTGCGTTATTTGTTCACCACTGCTGTAGCCATGTATTGAATACAACGGACGAAACGCCGTAAATATGGCAATAAAGATGAGGGTATCACTATTGCAATCATAAAAATAAATCACCATCAGTATCAACTGGCTAAGCAGTAACTTTCTTACCCTCAAAAACTGGGTTGAAAATGTTTTCCAATGACCAAAGCTGTTCAAATTTTTCGTTACAATGCAGGAAATTATATAGCGAACGAACCACTATCAGAAGCAATGTTGTTTCTTTTCTTTTTTTCAAATATATGATAATGTAATTGTTAAAGATGGCGCGATATGTTTTCCGTTTTTTCTTGGCAAAAACAACGACCAAATCAAGTTTATTACATGCCGACATTAAATTAAACCGAGGCAATTTGTTTTTGATATGTTGAGTGAGTTCTTTTTGTTTTGCTTTAAATCATTGATTTTTTTCTTCTTTCTTTTTCTCTTTTATTATTTTTCTTTTTTTTATTTCTTTTCTTTTCATTTTTTTCTTTTTAGTTTTTATTCTTTTCTTTGGTTTTCTTTTTCTTCTCTTTTTCTTCTTTTTCTTCTTTGTCTTGTCATTTAATTCAGCATTTTCTTTTTTTTTATCTTTTATTTCCATATTTCTTCTTTTTTTCTGACTTTTTTTTAATTTTGTACGTTATCTTTTTCTTTTTTCTTTTTATTCTTTTTCTTTTCTTGTTTTCCTTCTTTTTCTTCTTCTCACTTTCTTTTCCTTCCACTGTTTCTTTCTCTTTATTCTCTTTTATATCTTCTTTCTTTTCTATCTTATATTTTTCTTTTTTTCACTTTTTTCCATTTTCTCCTTGTATTTCTTTTTTTCTTTTTTTTTTTCTGTCAACGGCTGAAACCAGTAAATGGTATGTGTTCTGTTCTTTAAGTTATATATATATATAATCCAAAAGAATGATCAGATAGGTAAATCCCAAAAACCTGATCCTATTAATTATAATTTCATTAATATTAAAATTGATCAAGGTGGAGAGCTCGATGCAAATACTACATTCTATTTACAGAGCCAAATATGAAAAAATAAAACAAAAATTTCGCAATTTAAATCCGTCGGGTAGCCATTTCTACGAGGAAATCCTCGCTTCTTCAGCAACGGCTGAAACCAAAACTTTATTTATTCAAATTCAAATGAATTAAAAAATGTTTTACCGGTAGAAGCCCAATATGTATAGAAGGCTCATACGAAGTTTTCTTCTTATGGGCCTTCTCAGTTAGAGACTCGTATTCTTGCTCACAGTTTGGAATTTTGTATTCGTTTTTCAATGCTGGACATGAGAAATATTTTGAGTTTGAGGTTTTATTTGCACAAGTTCATAGACTTACGCCTCGCTCTGTTGAGTCTCTGAGCAACCTTAAGGATAAACTTAATTGTTATGGCCAATTCTTTTGCTGGTTCTTCTGTTTCCTTGTCAGAGTCTAAATGCGGGGGGGGGGGGGGGTAAATAGCAGCACCTGGAAATTAAAAAGTTAAGGAACAATTATAACCTGGTTATTATTAGACCTGATAAAGGTGCGGGTGTGGCTCTACGGGACTATTCCGATTATGTATCAAAGATGGACAATATACTTAATGATACAACTAAATTACTAAGATTAGGTCCATTTGTAACCCATGATTGCACTTTTTCTATTGAAGGTAAGTTTCAAAGGTAATTGTTAAAGTGGATCAAAAGGTGTTTACTCTCTTCTGAGATATATATATATATATATATATATATATATATATATATATATATATATATATAAAGAATCACAAGAAAGATAGCCAAAACCTACCGCGGTAGGTTTTGGCTACACAACGGCTCGTTGTGTGACGAGCCGTTGCGTGAAACCGCGGTAGGTTTTGGCTATCTTGTGATTCTTTATGTGTCTTTGCTCTACTTTTGCTTTTCATTTGTACTTTTGCATTTGTTTGTATTTGTATCGAGCACTTTTTCTTCTTTTTTTGTGGTTGGTTCCGTTTGGGGTTTTTTTCTTTACTGCGGAGTATCGTATGTCTTGTCTTTATTCCGCGGATTTCTTTTTTTCCCCACTCTTATCCAACGCCTTAGTGCGACGGATGTTAACGGAATTAGATTCTGTCGGTTATTCGTTTTCCTTAAAGTTTATCTTTGTATAAAGTTAGGATTTAGATACTTACAGAGTCTGTTTAGTTATTATTTTGAATATATATATATATATATATATATATATATATATATATATATATATATATATATATTGTGTGTGTATTTTGGCAGCATTTTTTCATTAATGCAGGTTTCATTGAATAATATAGACAAGTTTTGTCTATTAATTTTGTGTAGGATCCGTTCATACCGTCTGATATTAATAGACAAAACTTGTCTATATTATTCAATGAAACCTGCATTAGTATATATATATATATATATATATATATATATATATATATATATATATATATTGTCATCCGCAGAAAGATCTGTTTCGCCGTATCACAGCTCATCAGTACGGTTAGACTCCGATTGCTTTTTTACCCAGGATTGAAACCCGATCAAAATGGCGTCAGTCGGTGACTCTACCCCTGGGCTATGGGCGTTCGGTGGAAGTAGGCAAGCATTTTAGCGCATATCATTATACGCGCCCAATAGCTAGAGCGCTCTAATTGATTTCACTGAATGAGCGATGCGTACATGCCAGAGTAGCTACTGTTTATCAAAGTCTACTATTTTTCCAGAGTGCTCAATCAGGGTGTGAGAGCGTAAATATGAATAAATATAGTTTTAAGCTGTGCTATATTTATAGGATAAAGTGCTCAATATCAGAGATAGAGCGTATGTGAATATAAAAGAGTGAACATTGAAGTCAACACTCAGGGTCAACAGACGGTTTCATGCTAAATGTAGCCTGAGGATTGCATTTATTATGAAACAGTCTGTCGCCCCTGAGAGTTGATTTCAATGTTCACTCTTTTATATATATATATATATATATATATATATATATATATATATATACCTAAGTATTGAGTGCTTTTTGTTAGTTGATTACTTGTATCGGGGTTTTTTCATTGGGCTACGAACCCTTTTGAAAACCGTTTTTCCATTCTTCGTAGATTTGTGGAAGGTTTTTCGACACGAGTATAGTTATAATCTTTTATATATATATATATAGTCATCTACAGACAGTCATGTTTCGCTGTATCACAGCTCATCAGTACGGTTAGACATCCGATTGTTACTAGCCAGGATTGAAACCCGACCAAACTGACATCATTCGGCGATTCTACATCTAAGCTATGGGTGCTCGGCGGAAGAATGCGTATTTTTAACGTGTTATATAAAAACCGTAAATACACGCTAGTAGCCAAGAGTGTTCAAATCCATTACTGAATGACCGATGCGTAAAATGTGTGAGTAGCTACCTTTTTTATAGTCTACCATTTCTCCATAGATCTCAATTGGCGTACGAAAGCGTTATATATATATAAACTTATTTATAAATGGAACTTTGTCTCTCTGTGTGTCTGCGTATGTATGTCCGTTACTTATAGACTCCGAAACGGCTGAACTGGTTTTATTGAAAATTTACACAATTGTACTATAAGCGTCTGTGAGTGTTCTTAGTTAGGTTTAGTGTCGAGGTACCCTCGATAAATATCGAATATCGATAATCGAAAAAATCGGGTAATAGAAGGAGTGGGCCGATTTTAATCAAATTTGATACACTCATAGACAAAGACATAAGAAACGATATTCAGAAGTTTCAAGGTTGCAGTTCTTACAATATTGCAGAAAATCGGTAATATTTATATATATAAAAGTCAAGATGTTTGTGTGTGTGTCTGTTTATCTGCCTGTATGTCTGGGTTTTTTTTTCAGCCCTTTTATTTTAGTTTTTGCTTCGGGTTTGGCTCTAAGTAGGTATAATTGTAGTTCTTAGTCTCAGCCATGATACCATTTACTCAGAGGACTTATTTAGCCTTCAAAATTCAATTTACGACGAAAAACATTTATTTGATATCGATAGCAGGAAATCAAAATTTGACTTACATCCATGCATTTTTCTTTCAGTCGACGGTTTCGCTTTAACTGGAAACAACTATTGCTTTTTAGTCTTTCGTGCCAACGTCCACAGAATCTGAGCTCCAGGACCATGGATTAGTTTTAAAGCTTTCATTACACCCGAGGAACGCCGGGCTATACTGCTAGTCTATTCTAAATGTAATTAAAATTTTGAATTGGCAAAGACATGAATTCATTTCTCCCTTCCTACCAGTTATAGATTAAATAACAGCCTAGATCCGGACAGTTTAAAATAATTGGATCCCTTTTAATTATTAATGTCAGCACGCTGATGTATTCCGCTTGACAAAAATAAAAACAAACTCATATGTTTAATTAAAACAAACACCCATTTTGAAAATCTCACTGCGTGAAACAGCCTGAGAATGAGTAAATAATCTAGAAGTGTTTTGCGTTTCGTCTTTGGATGGACTTTATCAAAGAAAATGTAAGGATTTCATTTTTATATTTTTCGAAATCTAATTATTTCCTTTATGATTCAAACTTTTTCGCTTCATACAAGGATTTGATTTAAACGTTTACAGACACATTATAATGCTGGAAGGTCATCAAACTAACCCACTTCTCACCAAATTACTAAACATCAGAATTTTTGTTTGGACGCCTTCCGGCTGAGGTCAATAAATTTTCACCACCAGTCGTGAATATCTATCATCAAAACATATTTATCGTATAAAATGTACACACAGAAGTTAAGATATATGTATACTTAAAGAAATGTATGATTTTTTATTTCTGTGTATTTGTGTTTATTTAAGTGTGCAGTAGTGTGCGTGTGGATCTCCGGCAGTGGGCGTATTTACATCTACACCATCGTATACGTTTATTAACGTGAAACTCTTTGTGTGTGTGTGTGTGTGTGTGTGTGTGTGTGTAATCCTTATTTTGTGTGTTTCTTGAATTACCATACCTGCTTATGCAAGAGCACATCGCAATGTTTTTACGTTAATACATTAGAAACTGAGAAGATTTGTGTAGATTAGGGACGATCCTTGGCATGCAGTAATCCATTTGAGAGTCTACATGATAGATAGATAGATAGATAGATAGATAGATAGATAGATAGATAGATAGATAGATATGAAGAGACTGAGATAGATAGATAGATAGATAGATAGATAGATAGATAGAAAAGAATTATATATATATATATATATATATAGAGAGAGAGAGAGAGAGAGAGAGAATAGATGAGAGATGGGGTGAATATGCATCATTTTAGATCGATATATAGATAATGAAAACTCTGTGATAGATAGATAATGAAGAGCCTTAGATAGATAGATAGATAGATAGATAGATAGATAGATAGATAGATAGTGAAGAGCCATAGATAGATAGATAGATAGATAGATAGAGAGATAGATAGATAGATAGATAGTGAAGAGCCATAGATAGATAGATAGATAGATAGATAATGAAAACCCTATGGTAAATAGAGAAGAACAAAATTATATATATATATATATAAAGGCAAAGATGCATAATTTAGATAAATAGTTGATTTTCTAAGCTCCGCTGAAGACCGAAAGTACGAGGTACCTAGTGAGGAACGAACTCACTACTCAGTTGTAATTAGGTCCTTCGCTAACCATTATACCAGTTAATATGATAGAAAGATAGGAACAAAATTATATATATACATATATATATATATATATAGAGAGAGAGAGAGAGAATAGATGAGAGATTATTAGGAATATGAAGAGATTAAGGTAAAGATGCATCATTTTAGATAGATAGATAGATAGATAGATAGATAGATAGATAGATAGATAGATAGTGAAGAGCCATAGATAGATAGATAGAGAGATAGTGACGAGCCATAGATAGATAGATAGATAGATAGTGAAGAGCCATAGATAGATAGATAGATAGATAGATAGATAGATAGATAGATAGTGAAGAGCCATAGATAGATAGATAGATAGATAGTGAAGAGCCATAGATAGATAGTAGTGAAGAGCCATAGATAGATAGATAGATAGATAGATAGATAGATAGATAGTGAAGAGCCATAGATAGATAGATAGATAGATAGATAGATAGATAGATAGTGAAGAGCCATAGATAGATAGATAGATAGATAGATAGATAGATAGATAGATAGATAGATAGATAGTGAAGAGCCATAGATAGATAGATAGATAGATAGATAGATAGATAGATAGTGAAGAGCCTAAGATAGATAGATAGATAGTGAAGAGCCTAAGATAGATAGATAGATAGTGAAGAGCCTAAGATAGATAGATAGATAGATAGATAGATAGATAGATAGATAGATAGATAGATAGATAGATAGATAGATAGATAAGAAAAGCCATAGATAGATAGATAGATAGATAGATAGATAGATATGAACAGACTGAGATAGATAGATAGATAGATAGATAGATAGATAGATAGATAGATAGATAGATATGAACAGACTGAGATAGATAGATAGATAGATAGATAGATAGATAGATAGATAGATAGATAGATAGATAGATAGATATGAACAGACTGAGATAGATAGATAGATAGATATGAACTGACTGAGATAGATAGATAGATAGATAGATAGATAGATAGATAGATATGAACAGACTGAGATAGATAGATAGATAGATAGATAGATAGATAGATAGATAGATAGATAGATAGATATGAACAGACTGAGATAGATAGATAGATAGATAGATAGATAGATAGATATGAACAGACTGAGATAGATAGATAGATAGATAGATAGATAGATAGATAGATAGATATGAACAGACTGAGATAGATAGATAGATAGATAGATAGATAGATATGAACAGACTGAGATAGATAGATAGATAGATAGATAGATAGATAGATAGATAGATAGATATGAACAGACTGAGATAGATAGATAGATAGATAGATAGATAGATATGAACAGACTGAGATAGATAGATAGATAGATAGATAGATAGATAGATATGAACAGACTGAGATAGATAGATAGATAGATAGATAGATAGATAGATAGATGGATAGATAGATATGAACAGACTGAGATAGATAGATAGATAGATAGATAGATAGATAGATAGATATGAACAGACTGAGATAGATAGATAGATAGATAGATAGATAGATAGATAGATAGATAGATATGAACAGACTGAGATAGATAGATAGATAGATAGATAGATATGAACAGACTGAGATAGATAGATAGATAGATAGATAGATAGATAGATAGATAGATAGATAGATAGATAGATAGATTATTTAAACATTTTCTTAACATTTATTCATTTCGTTTACTACATTTTTATTTGTTTTTGTTTTATTTTTCTCACTTTCTTTTTCAATTTCACTCGTTTCTTTCTTTTCCTACTTCTGAACAAAAAAAAAATCTTTTAATACGCATATTACTTTTGAAGATGGCCGTAAAATTGATTGGCTGAAATATTATCGGATGAATATCCCCACCAAAGAAATATTTATTTCATTAAATTTCAAAATATCCATTAAACGCCTTGACCGTTTCATCAACTTTTTCTTTGTTAAACTTGTAATAAAATATTTTGTCTGGGCCAAAATCAAAATGGCATTTATCTAAATGAGTTAGCCTGTTTAAAGGAAAAGGAAAAATTGAGGTAGAAATTTGTGTCGATAACTGTATTAAATAAAATAAAATTATTGAAATTTCAGTTTCTTTTCCATTTTATTTTTGAATGTAACGATATAGAATGGAAATAATTCGACACCTATTCTATTGTATTGAAATCCTCCCCTTTCCTGTGAATAAATATGTTTGTTCTCATCTCTGCTGGGAAATGCAATTGTCTTTTGTTATCTCACTCTTCTGATAACATTAGAGGATGTACGAGAATGTACGAGATCTTATATATTTCATTGCATCCACTGCAACCACTGCATCATGACAACCGAAGTAACGTTATTTTTATTTTTCGGTTGCTAATTTTTATCATTTTTTTGTTATTGTAGTCACGGTTGTCTCTAACTGAAAATTCTTCATTTGTTAAAACCTTCAATTATATCACGAATGCCTCATATCAGCCTCTGGGCTTCTTCGTAATACAAATTATACATAGATTTTTTGTCAGCTATCGTGACTATTCTATTTTTAGGTCACTTCGATTTTCTACGTTTGTTATTATTATTATTATTATTATTAGTAGTAGTAGTAGTAGTAGTAGTAGTAGTAGTATCTAATAAACTCAAAAATGCCAACAGTTTCGCTGTTTTATTTCTCGCCTGTTATTGTAACTGGATAGCATTTCGATATCTAAACTTATTTATAAATAGAGCTTTGTGTGTGTGTATGTGTGCGTGTGTGTCCGTTACCTATAGACTCCGAAACGGCTGAACCGATTTTCTTGAAAATTTACACAGTTGTATTATGAGCGTTTGTAAGTTTTCTTAGCTAGGTTTTGTGTCGAGGTACCCCCGATAAACATCGAAAATCGATAATCGAAAAAATCGGGTAATAGAAGGAGTGGTCCGATTTTAATCAAATTTGATACACTCATAGACAAGAAAATCGATAATATATATATAAATAAAAGGCAAGATGTTTGTGTGTGTGTCTGTTTATCTGCCTGTATGTGTATTTTTTTCAGCCCTTTTATTTTAGTTTTTGCTTCGCGTCTAAGTGGGTATAATTGTAGTTCTTAGTCTCAGCCATGATACCATTTACTCAGAGGACTTATTTAGCCTTCAAAATTTAGTTTACGACGAAAAAAACTTATTTGATATCGATACAAGGAAATCAAAATTAGACTTACATCCATTCATTTTTCTGTCAGTCTACGGTTTCGCTTGCACTGAAAACAACTATTGCTTTTTAGTCTTTTGTGCCAACGTCCAAAGAGTCTGAGCTCCATGACTATGGGTTAGTTTTAAAGCTTTCATTACACCCAAGCAACGATCTGATTCAATTTTTTCTATCTAACAAAAGGTTGATAACCCGTAAAAAATAATGTTTGTCATAATTACATTTATAATATGACAATGTTTTCGTTTTACAGTAATGTCACATTAAAACACAGGTTTTCGTAAAGTTGAGCCTGTTTTTTTTTTTAATAATTATTTCTCCCCAAGCCAGGCGGTACCGCCACTGATGCGCAGGGGGCTACATAAGACTAAAATATTAGATAGGAGGAGAGTAAAGAAAAAGACGAACCAGTTACAAAGGGTGTCAGAGAAAGGGCAAGAGAAGGATGGGAACGCAGATATGAAGAGTGCTGCGAAGGTAGAGTGAAAGAAAAAGAACAAGATATACAGGGTGATGTAGAAAGGGCTGGAGTTAAGGGAATAAGAGATGAGAATTGACATTGCATTTAAATTCCTGGAGGTTGTAGCCGTCAGGAAATCAAGTATACGGAAAGGAGTTCCACGGGCGGGAAGTGCAAGGAAAGAAGCTGCTGGAGTAGAGTTGCCGGCTGCATTTGGCTGATCTAACTGTAAATGGGTGGGACCTTGTTGCCAGTCTGGCTGCAGGAGTAAATTCTTGTGGCGGGGCCAATAATGACATAAGTTCGGCGGAGTAGAAGCCATAAAAATATTTGTAGAATAGATAGAGGAAAGCCCCATTCCGTCGGTGAGAATGTGGCTGGAGTCGAGCTGCCAAATCGGGACCTATCACATTACAGATTCTTCTTTAGAGCCTGTCGAGAACACTGAGATGAACAGCAGGGGCTCCTGACCATATATGACAGCAGTATTCGAGACACGAACGGATGGTTGATTTGTATATGTGCAAGATGGATTCAGGCGGAAAAAACTTCCTGGCACGACGCAGTGACCCAACCTTCCTAGCAGTGGATTTGGGTATTGACTCAATGTAATGATTCCACTTGAGGTCAGAAGATAGTGTTAGGCCGAGGATTTTCAGTATATTGCTTTCAGGGAGACTCGCTTGGTCAATGCTTACGGAGGGTAGGATAGGTTAGCTGTGGTGGTTGACAGATAACAGTTTTGTTTTAAAATCATTGAAATTTACAATCCACTTCTTACCCCAGTCCACTACAGAGTGAAGGCCCTTCTCAAGATCAGCAGCGAGGTTATGTTTGTCCGTCTCGCTGGATTTCTTACTGATGCGGGAGTAAATTGTGGGATCATCTGTATAGATGCCTACTTGGGACTTGATCACGTCTGGGAGATCATTTATGAAGATCAGAAAGATTGTCAGACTTAGGATAGAGCCTTGGGGCACACCAGCGTTCGTGCAGTGTGATGTGGAGGCATATCGATTCAAGGCGACTTTCATTATACGGTTAGATAGAAAAAAAATTGAATCAGATCGAGCAAGCGTCCGGTGATACCATAACACCGTAGCAAGGCCAACGTGCCAAACCCTATCAAAAGCCTTGGAGATATCCAAGGCAACAGGACAAGAGCAATGTCACATTGAAACACAGGTTTTCGTAACGTTGAGCCTGGTTACTAAATAGACGGTTGTCCACTATACTAGGTGCTGTATACTTTGGAAAGTTATTAATTCACTTCTCTTTTTGCGGATGTGCGTTGTGGTATAGCGGATATCAGCTCGGAACGAGAAACCGGGGAGCCGAGTTCGAATTCCAGTTGAATCCATTGTATTCATTTACGCGCAAATACTCTTGGGAAAGGTATTAATCCGTCACTTCTTTCCAGTTATGGGTTAAATAACAGGACAGATTGGGTTCTATAGCCTTGGTTGGCAACCAGTCTACCGCAGAAAGCAATGGCAACCTACTGTGGGATAATCTTCTGCCCAGTCAGTCATGTCTCTTTCGAGACATGATCGCCCAAGCGTGTATCACGTATGGCACTTAACTGACTGACTGAATATAATAGTTGGAAACAAGTAAAACTATTACTGGGCATAAAGTGGGGGATCAGTTTTTTAATTCTGCAGTTGCATTTAGGCGTATGACTGTGATGTCCAGCTGCATCCGTTATGTCTGGTAAGTTCCGGACAACTTTAGGGTTGCTTTGGTTAGGAGTTGCAGAACTAAGGCTGGCTCGACTAGGAGTTGTTACTCTAGAGCTGGCTTGATCAGTGGTAGTAGATTTCGGATTATCAATTTGGTTTTTATCTCTAGATAAAGTTCTATTGTGGGAGCTGATTATACTTTGTATATTTTTAGTACACGAATAGCTAATTTTTAAGGTTTTCCTATTAAATATTCTATGAAAAGGAATAGAATTGCTAAAATATTTATCTACGAGTTTTAGAAAACATTTACCTTTATTAATATTACAAAATTTGCAAAATGGATGGTTGAACCAAATTGCTTTCTTTCTTCTGTTGGTCTTATTGGTATTACTATATTTCAAGGATTCGTCATAAAAAAGCGACTTTTGAAATCCGCTCTTATGTAAAGCCTCGTTATATATTTTTTTTGTGTTTGTCAAATATTTTTTAATTTGAAGATAGTCTGTTATTTCTAGTATTAACAGAGTTAGGAATTTGTCTCAATACATGTGAGGGGTGGTTGTAATTAATATTGATGTATAAAGGTGTTTCATTGAGTTTTTGGTAGGGTCTAGAGAGGTCGAAGGTGATGTCTAGAAAATTAACTATTTTACGGTTAGTCTGGATATGTAATTTAAAACCTGAGTATTTAAAGGCGTTAGTTAATTGTTTTTGTTTTTGTAGCACTATTGAACCGGCACTGTTGGACCGCTGTATATACAGGATACTCCGATGGATTCTTCTATATCTACACCACATGCTGATATATATATATATATATATATATATATATATATATATATATATATATATTGGCAGCATCTTTTCTTTTAAATACGTCGTATTAAACGCTAGAGACAGCTTAGTCTTGAAAACTTTCTTTTGCATTTTCTCATATTTTCTAATATTTTCTTGCACGTGCTCACATTATTACTTCTCTTGAATTTAAAAAAAATATTTTAACGTTTATTTAGTTCTTCAAAATGACGTCACACGTTTTCTGCAACAAGACAATTGTTGAAGTTTAAAATTGTAAAACTGTAAAATTTTCCCCTGATGATGAACGATGACGTTCGAAAGTATTCGGTTAACCTATGGACAATATTTGCAAAAATATAATTGAGAAATAAAAAGCCTCATTAGAAAATATGAGAAAATACAACAGAAAATCTGCAAGACTAAGTTGTCTCTATCGTTTATATATATATATATATATATATATATATATATATATATATATACATATCTATATAATAACAAACTGACATATATATATATATATATATATGTGTGTGTGTGTGTGTGTGTGTGTGTGTGTGTGTGTGTGTGTGTGTGTGTGTTTGTGTGTGTGTGTGTCAGTTATTATCTATCTTAATTTGTCATTATCTATCTAGATATCTATCTTGATAGCTAACTAAATAGCTACTTGTAATTCGTCATTATTTATCCCAAAACTACTTTGTTAGGGGCAAAGGATAGTATGTCTTAGACTAAACATGTCTCACCTCCCCCCTGGTTTTAAAACAGAGACAGTATTTGTTTCCATATATGTCTTCTGTTCTCTAAAATCCAGTAGCTTTTAGGTCACGTATGTCTTCTGTGCGTTGTGGTGCAGTGGATATCGACTCGGAACGAGACATCGGGGTGCCGAGTACGAATTCCACTTGAATTCCTTGCAGAATTAAAAATAAATGTCCTATGAATGGAGAGTGTATGACAGAAGGGGTGGTATATCAAGCTATGATAGACCCAAAAGAAAATACAAACTTGAAGAAGCACTACATTGGTATTTCATCAGGTGCTTGGAAACAACGGTTATACTATCACACACCTTTTTCAAACCTGAATTGAGAAACCAGACATCTCTATCTAAATATCTCTGGTCATTGAAAAACAATATCTTAGCACCGATGATTAAATGGAATATCATTAAAACATCTACCACACCCATCAACTTCAACGATTGCTGTCGCTTATGCCTGGATGAAAAAATCACTGTCATCAAACACAAACACCAATTGGACCTGCTGAATCTGAGGAGGGAACTAATTTTTAAATGTCGACATAGGGGCCGGTTTCGTGTTAAACTTTTAGCCCCTCATTCATTCCTCTGAAGTCTTTACACACATCACGTTACGGAATATATATTGTTTATTTGTACCTTATTGTACCTTATTGTTATATGTGTCGAAAAAATTATTTTATACATGTTTATATATGTCTGTGGTATTGCTTACATATTTGTTTTTGCAGGTGTATGAGTGTATATATGTGTGTTCGTATATGTGCATATATATCTGTGTGCGTGTACATATATGTGTGTACATATATATGCGTGTGTGTGCGTACGCATTTAAGTGTGTGTATGTGAGCTGTATGTGTACATATATAGGTTTTATACATTACTAAAGTTATACTGTATCATAACTGAACCGTTGACCGAAAAATTTACTTACATTATAGTATTATTATTATTGTATTGTTAACCAAATAATTAGTATAATTTTGATTATATAGTCGTGTGATGGTATTTGTGATTACAACGGATTTTTAGACCCCAGCTTCTTATACTTTCACCACTAATATATAATTTTTTTCATTTTCTCCTATCATCTGTTCTTTCTAATTCAAATTTATTCCTCTCTTCTTTCTTCTTCTACACTTTTCGTTTACGCTTTAAGATACTTACCCTTTCTGTTTAACTCTCTTCCTCTCTCTCTTTCTCTCTTACCTAACCCACTTCCTTTACTGTTCAAATCTACGGGTCAGCAGTCTAACTGACTTGCTGAATGTATCTTTAGATTTAAGTTAACATCCGCTCTTACGCGTGCTCTTTGATTATAATTTGCGTATATATGTGCTTATGTATGAATATGTGTGTGTGTTTGTCGAACTGATGTAATGATATATTTTTTCTTAAATTTTCTCTTTTAAGGGAGTGATCTTTATTTTCATTCCGTTTTTTTAGGCTTTTGTGAATTTCATTCGTGTAAAACCTTCTGTACAATAAAAACTGAAGCTGATGATGGTTTGCCTGAAATTGGCCATACTTCCGATTTACCATGAAATAACGTATCTGCCTTAATTTTTTCTTTTATATATATATATATATAATTTTCTAAACATATACTGTTAAATATAAGAAAGGAATACACAGCACTTGCTTGCTACCTAGGTCTAGACCACGCTGGTCTCTTTGGGCAAAGCAGACTTCTTTGCCTGAAGAGACAGGCGTAGCCAAAATCTAGGAAGTAATTAAGTGTTGTGTTCCGTTCATTGACATATTGTTAGCTCTGCATATTGATTGTGCATTGAGCCCTTTTTTTATCTACCGTGCACTAGTTCAGCCAGCGACGATTTTACTGATATATCCAACTCAGAGAGTTCCAAAGTACATCAACTTCCCGGTCGTTTTGGCTGCCTCATCCGTCAAAATTCTTTTTAAATCTCGGGACTTGTCTTCAACTTCTCAAATTCTTCCCGCCTCCAGGAGAAGCATTCAACAGACAATCAAATCTGGGGTACGGAATATATATATATATATATATATATAGTGTATCAAGGCAGCAGATAATTTTCTAAACATATACTGTTAAATATAAAAGACAATGAATGTCTATTATGTTTAATCATGAGCCGATGTTTAGATAGATAGATATGAACAGACTGAGATAGATGGATAGATAGATAGATAGATAGATAGATAGATAGATAGATATGAACAGACTGAGATAGATAGATAGATAGATAGATAGATAGATAGATAGATAGATAGATAGATATGAACAGATTGGGATAGATAGATAGATAGATAGATAGATAGATAGATAGATATGAACAGACTGAGATAGATAGATAGATAGATAGATAGATAGATATGAACAGACTGAGATAGATAGATAGATAGATAGATAGATAGATAGATAGATAGATAGATAGATATGAACAGACTGAGATAGATAGATAGATAGATAGATATGAACAGACTGCGATAGATAGATAGATAGATAGATAGATAGATAGATAGATAGATATGAACAGACTGAGATAGATAGATAGACAGACAGACAGACAGACAGACAGACAGACATTGCCTCTTATATTCAACAGTATATGTTTAAAAAATATATATTTATTCATTTACTCGATTTATTTCCTTGATATTTTTAAGCCATATGTCTTCTGTTTACATTGTTAAGTAAAGTACAATTGACGGGCATTTATTATATGATGCTGATGAAATTTCTATTTGCCATTTCTTTGACTATATTTTCTCATTGGAGAATTGTGTTCTTAAGGCTTGATTTGACTGCCTTTAGACTGTGGTATCATTCGTGATCGAATATTCTAAGACGCGCCAAATCAATTGGTGGCTTCCCCTATGTAATAGGGGTCGCAGGTTCGAATCCTGCTGGATAGCTCACATTTTCGTAATAAAAATTTATCGTAAATAATCAGGCCGGTAGATAAAAATATAAAAATACTGTTTAATTAAAAACAGAATATCTACTTAAATACGAGTATCGGTAAAAATAATGTTCAAAATAATTCATTACAAATATATATATATATATATATATATATATATATATATATATATATATAATGTTAGGTTGTGATAATGCTTAGATATTTTTTTAGTAGTTTTACTGATAAAAAGTATTTTGGCAAGCAGTTTTTTATCGTAAAGTGCTCGATGTTGGGGTAGATATAGAGCGTTGACAGGTTTAATGTAATGAATTTGTTACTTTAGCTGAGCAGGTTCATGCCGACATCAAAGTTTTGTGAAGAAACCGTTAGGATGTTTTCACTCACCAGGGCTTATTACTGCATTACAAATTTACGAAATGCGTTTGCTATTTTTGATAACTGTTATCGTTGCTTAGCAAAGTTTTGTGTCAGCACAAGATAAAATCGTCGATTTAACTGGAAACAACTATTGCTTTTTAGTCTTTCGTGCCAACGTCCAAAGAGTCTGAGCTGCAGGACCATGGATTAGTTTTAAAGCTTTCATTACACCCGAGCAACGCCGGGCTATACTGCTAGATTAATATATGTATGTGGCTGTGCGTATTGATACAACTGTCACGTGTATTAAAGCAAAGGATAATTTGTAAATATATGTGTGAAGAATATTTTGGACGGTAAAATGTGTGATAATGTTTATGTAGATACGCATGTCTGTCTAGGTGTATGTTGGACAGTAACGTTTGTTCATGTAAGTGCATATGCGAAGATAGATATTATAGGCATTATCGTTGTGATATCTATTTTCCCAAGATATTAGCAGCTTTGATCAGCCCGTGGCGTCATTCGTCATTAAGTCATAAAAGGTTTTGTTTGTTTGTTTTTATTAGTTTTTGTGTTATCTTTTTTTTTATCGGGACTTGCACTCAGAAACCTTTACTTGGACACTTCGAAATAGTTATAGAACCGCTTACAAGTTAACATCTGGTTTTCTTTTTCGTTGTTATAGCGACTGTGCTCCGTCAGTTATGAATCCAGCCAATGCCTACAACGACATTTATGCAAACAGTCGTGTGGCACCACCTCTTGTCTCCGACACACGATACTGAATGATGGATTTGGTTATACGATTATATATATATATATATATATATATATATATATATATATATATAAGGGTGTTGAATTTCAGTCGTTGAATGACAAAAAGATGATGATATATAAGCAATTTTACAATATATATATAGTGTACTATAGTCATCCGCAGACAGATCTGTTTCGCTGTATCGCAGCTCATCAGTACGGTTAGACTCTGATCGCTTCCTAACCCAGGATTGAAACCCGAGCGTCCGGTAGAAGAACTTTTATATAGTGTATCGAGGTAGCAGATAATTTTCTAAACATATACTGTTAAATATATGAGACAATGAATGTCTATTATGTTTAATCTTATATTTAACAGTATAAGTTTAGAAAAAATGTATATGTATATTCGGGTTTGACGAGCCGCAAGGTCAGCGGTGAAATACGTATTACCCATGAAATTGTAGACTATCTAATTTTTTTTCTAAATTATATTACTCTGTTAAAATAAATAAATTTAACATTGAGTTCTTTAGAGTTCGTCTCTATCGGAATTTACCTGACTTATGTACCAAGTATTCTACGTTATATATAGCTTACGGTCATATCACGCTTAATACACCGGTTCTCGCTCGATCACCGAAGTTAAGCAACGTTGTGGTCAGTACTTAGATGGGTGACCACTTGGGAAAACCAGGTGCTGTAAGCGTTTATTGACGGATGTGGTGCAGTATATATGCGCCGCGGAGGGGGAAATCGGCGAGCCGTGTTCCAATTCCAGTCGAACACTTTGCGTTCACTTACGTACTTGGGAAAGGTATCAGTCCGTCCCTTCCCTCCAGTTATGGGCTAAATAAGTGAGGTCTGTTGTTCATGCGATCTGTGTCAGACGTCTGCACCGATGAGCTGATTGTTTGTTATCAGCAGTTCCAAAAAGTGTGGATGGTGCTACACGAGCCTTCCCCACTCTAAACAATTCTTTGTTTGTGTTAGACACTCATACGTCGAAATTCGATCGGAGAGTCCATAATATTCATATAGATCAGTGTGAGTCGTGACCCTTGGTTTCACGCTCTTGCGATCGTCAGACAAACTGATTAATTCTTTAAAAATTGGCTATATGTAGGGGCTGCGTATACTGGTGCATTTTTGTGGAAGTGTGAAGAAAGATTTGTCGTCATGACAGACGCAGACATATCTACACATTTGTATACCCATTGACGTGCGCAAAGACACAAACACGCGCGCGTTCGCCAACCGGGCTCATACAAACATATATGCGAATCGTACGGGGCTCGGCACATTTATGTATGTGTACCGTTGCGCACATCCAGGGTTACAAACTCACACCTATCTAAATGAATATGTCAGCTCTATTTACTGATATTGAGCGCTTTCAAATAAGTACTACGCATATATAATATATAAACAATATAATATATAACAAATTGCATATATATTGATATTTATAATCATATAAATACACTTTACACTCACATATATATATATATATATATATATATATATATATATATATATATATATGACTATTTACGCTCTCGCACCCTGATTAAGCACCCTGGAAGAATGGTACATTTTGAAGAAACAGTAGCTACTCTAGCATCAACGCGTCGTTCATTCAGTAATGAATTAGAACACTCTTAGTTACTGGCGTATGTTTACATGGTATATCACACGCTAAAAATCAAGCACCTTCTACCGAGCGCTCATATCTCGAAGGTATTTTCGCCGACTGATTCGGTCGGGTTTCAGTCCTGGGTAAAAGCAATCGGATGTCTAACCGAACTGATGAGCTGTGATAAAGCGAAACAGATCTGTCTGCCGATGACTATATATATATATATATATATATATATATATATATATATATTAAGGTATATAGTGTATCGAAAGTGCAGATATTTTTCTAAACATATACTTTTAAATATAACAGACAATGAATGTCTATTAAATATAATCATGAGCCGTTCCAAACATCGTATTTTGGCTTTAAGGTGAAAATGTCCAAATGTTGGACAATTTTTGTCTTTATTTTCACTTGAAATTAAAGCAAAAATACGATGTTTAGAACGGCTCATGATTAAACATAATAGATGTTTATTGCCTGTTATATTGAACAGTATATGTTTAGAAATATATATATATATATATATTATGTTGTGTCATGATAAAGTTTGACGCTAAGGTTGTTTTTTCGTAGATTTACTGATAAATTGTATTTTACAAGCAGATTTTTATCATAAATTACTCGATATCGTGGTAGATATAGAGTGTTGATAGATAGATAGATAGATAGATAGATAGATAGATAGATAGATAGATATGAACAGAATGAGATAGATAGATAGATAGATAGATAGATAGATAGATAGATAGATATGAACAGAATGAGATAGATAGATAGATAGATAGATAGATATGAACAGAATGAGATAGATAGATAGATAGATAGATAGATAGATAGATAGATAGATAGATAGATAGATAGATATGACCACATTGAGATAGATAGATAGATAGATAGATAGATAGATATGACCACATTGAGATAGATAGATAGATAGATAGATAGATAGATATGACCACATTGAGATAGATAGATAGATAGATAGATAGATAGATAGATAGATAGATATGAACAGAATGAGATAGATAGATAGATAGATAGATAGATAGATAGATAGATAGATAGATAGATAGATATGAACAGAATGAGATAGATAGATAGATAGATAGATAGATAGATAGATAGATAGATATGAACAGAATGAGATAGATAGATAGATAGATAGATAGATAGATAGATAGATAGATAGATAGATAGATAGATAGATAGATAGATATGACCACATTGAGATAGATAGATAGATAGATAGATAGATAGATAGATAGATAGATAGATAGATATGACCACACTTAGATAGATACTGGGGTGAATTTGAGTAATTGAATGACAAAACGATTGCAATTTTGCGATGGGTTTGATTATTCTTAGTTTATTAACTCTACAACATTTTACGTAATAGATCATTTGTTTAACGTCTATGAGACCCGTGTTCATATCTCTCCAGTGTCTGTTCGTCAGGAAGGAGACTTCTTGATGTTATCGGCTTGAGTGGGGGAGGTGACCCCAGTGTACAGCATGCTTTGGAAAGTGCTAGAAAAGAGATGAATACTGATGAGAGTGGAGTGGACGGATAAATGAGCATGAGAGAGAGAATGCAGGTTAGTCAGATAGGAGATGACTATTGACGTTACATTAAAATTCTTAGAGATTATAGCTCTCGGGGAAGCAAGTAAATGGAAGGGAATTCCATAGGCGGGAAGTGCGAGAAAAGAAGCTGGTCGATTAGAATTTGCGTTTACATTTTACTGGTTTCACAGTAAAAGGGTGGGACCTAGTTACTAATCTTGGGGCTCGGGGAAATTCATATATAGGGGATACCAGTGCGCTAAGTTCAACGGAGCAGAAGCCGTGAAAGTATTTGTAGAAGAGAAACAGGGAAGCCACATTGTGCCGGTGAGAAAGTGACTGTATCTGAGTTGCCAAGTTGGGATCGATCACATTGTAGATTCTCCGTTGGATTTTGTCAAGGACACCTAGGTGGATAGCAGGAGCACCCGACCAGATATGCCAGCAGAATAAAATGCACGGGCCGATGGTAGATTTATATATGTGCAGGATTGTTTCAGGAGGTGAAAAAACTTCCTGGTCCTACACAGATAACCGACTTTCTTAGCAGCAGATTTAGCTATGGATTCTATATAAAATATTCTATATAGAAACGTAACAATAGCTAATAACTAACAAGATACAAAATAATTGATAATCAGTTTATTAGAAGTCTCTTCTCTGAACTTACTATTGAAAGTATTTGTTATTTTTTATCATTTCACCCCAAGCTAGGTGATAATTCCACAGTGAAACAACTACAGTGATTCAAAGACAATGAAAAGATTATAGTGAGGAGGCTTCAGAAAAAGGACAATAAAAGAACGGGACTCCGGAAGACAGATGATGCAGATTAATGCTGCATTTAATTTTTTGATGATCAAAGGTGACAGACGCAATAAATCGTGCAAGAAAATAAACTGTTAGAATAGAATTGTCGGTTGCATCTTTTGCTAGTTCTGCAGTAAAACGGTGAGACCTAATTGCCAATCTAGTAGCACATTTAAGTTCATTCAGTTGACGCACTAAAAAAAAACAGCTCATCAGAAAAATTACCGCGAAAATATTTATAGAAAAGACTGAGGGAAGCCACGTTACGTCGGTAAGAAAATGATTGATGTCAAGATTCTTGGTCAGGTTCAATAATTGCATCGCAGACTTTTCTTTCGTTTCTTTGTGGGGCTACATCATCTTCCTGGTACAGCAAATCGATACCGCTTACAAGAAAACAAAATATTTCATTATTTCCAAGATTTATATTCATTGTTACTGTCATGATGTTTCGAATATTGTAGCCTCCACCCGGCTTTCTTCAGATACTAATCTGTAAAGTATAGCCCAAATGTTGGGTTCGTGAATTTGTTAAGACATATGACTGTGACAGAGACTAGCAGTAACTGAATATGACTAAAAAGAGAAATTTGACGGGATGTGCTTAGTGGAATGAGAACAATCAATCCGGTCGATATTAATTTTTCTCTTCCCGCCAGTTATGGGTTAAATAACAGGACAGATTGGGATCTATATTCTTGGTCGGTAACCAGTCTACTGCAGACATGATCGCCCAATGCGTGTATCACGTATGGCACTTAATTGACTGACTGAATATAATAGTTGGAAACATGATTATGGCTTCTACTGGGCATAAAATGGGGGATCAGTTTTATATTGTTATGAAGTAATAAACTGAACCCCACTAATTACTACTTAATAATATAATACATCTATTTTCCCTCTAGCTATGAGTCAAATAACAGGACAGATTGGGTACTATAGCCTTGGCTGGCAACGAGTTTACTGCAGAAAGGAATGGAAAACTACTGCGGGATAATCTTTTGCCTAGTCAGTCATGTCTCTTTCCAGACATGATCGTCCAAAGCGTGTATCACGTATGGCACTTAACTGGCTGACTGAATATAATAGTTGAAAACATGATTAAGGCTTCTACTGGACATAAAATGGGGGATCAGTTTTATATTGTTATGAAGTAATAAACTGATCCCCCACTCATTACTACTTAATAATCTAATACATCTCTTCCTCCTCTGGCTATGAGTCAAATAATATGACAGATTGGGTTCTATAGCCTTGGCTGGCAACCATTCTACGGCAGAAAACAATGGCAACCTACTGCGGGATAATCTTCTGCCCAGTCCGTCATGTCTCTTTCTAGACATGATCGTCCAAGTGTTTATCACGTATTGCACTTAACTGAACGACTGATACTAAGCATCTAGAAGAGACAGCTGGAGTTTTGGAGACACATGATAAGGAAGGAAGGAAGGAAGGTAGGAAGGTTTGCAGTTTCTATTATTCCCACGACTGATTAACGGGAAAGAGAGACAGGAGAACGCAACGCGAGACATACTTGATAGTCTTGAGCACGTAAACTGCGGAACGGGGTTTGGAAGAAGATATGAAGAGAGAGAAATCTTCAGAACTACAAGGAATAGGAACAAGTAGAGGTCAATAATCGCCTACTATCTGAAGGGACACGGCCCATAAACAAGAATTTGAGTTTGAGTTTTGTTTAACGGCATTTCAACATCTGTGGGTTATTTAATGCCAAAAAAGGTAGGGTTTTAAGGTATTTTTTTAATGTTCGGTTATAGCAGAAGTTCCAAATCTTTTATCTGTCATTTCCCCCTACACCCAGTTCAACCATCCAGATTTTCCCCTTCATGTATATGAGAGAACGAGTAGTTAAAACACACTGAGATTATTTACTAATTTATTTTTCAAATATACAAATAGACTGATAAACTTATAGTTACAGACTAAAGTGGATAGAGAGCAGTTAGTAACTACCAAGCATAGTCATAGAGAGCAGTTAGTAACAAATAAAAGGACTTTTGTTTGCTCTTCTGCTTCAGAATTAAATTAGTGAGAAGGGTGATGCTGCTTCTTGTGCACCAGTGTATCAATATCAGGGTGAGTTTTGACAAGCGCGCAACGTATGTCACATTCCACCTCCAATCGGTTTCGTGCTTTGGGCTTGATTGTGAGTAAAGTAGAAAATCTTGACTCACAAAGGTAGGTTGTGGAAAACAGAATGAGGATTTTCAACTCGTTGTTGCTCACTTGTGGATATGCTCTACGCATATTAACCTAGAATTCTTTAAGATCTTGTGCACGAAACTCTCTCTCTCTCTCTCTCTCTCTCTCTCTCTCTCTCTCTCTCTCAGACATGAGAAATAACATCTGAGATTTTTTATTTCGTAGGTAGTGTAATTATTTCCCCCATAGTAGCTTCCAATTTCCCCTCATGGGGAAATTTCTCCCAGTTTGGGAATCGCTGGGTTATAGTGAGAAGGTTGATTTAGTAAGATTTTAGTGAAATTTTTTTGATTTTATTTTAGAAAATTGAAATTGTCTTCTAGTTTTGTGTTCGAAAATGTTTTGCTGAGAATAATTTTTTCCTTCAAAAATGTGTTATGGTAATATTTTCTTCATAAATGTATACATTTCTATAAAGGTGTATTACTACACTTTCACGGTGTTCCGACCCCAGTTCTGAGGTTAACTATTTACCCATAGCTGGGACCCTAACGGGTGCTGCCACTCCGGGTAAGTGTGGACTTGGGAACAACAACAATTAAGAGGTGGTTCCATGCACCTCACAACCTCCCAATCAGAGGCCTTGCTGCCGGATGCAGTTTACCGTCATACCCAGGACCCATAAACAAGAAGGATTTTCTGCTTCTCTTTTCTGTCTTCCTGTAAAAGATTTAAGCCTTGACTGTCCATTTTCTATTAAAGTTTAACGGTTTAAAGTTAATCCGCCTATTTTCATTTGGTCCTTACTCTTTTGATAAATTAACTTCATAGCTGCCACGTATTTAGATAATCGTGCAAGTGGCTCCCCCTCCCCCACTCTCTCTCTCTCACTCTCTCTCCCTCTCTCTCTAAGGAAACTAGCAACGAACGCATCATTTATCATGCTTCTCCCTCTCTTTTTCTCAAATCTGCTTTCTTTCATTTTCATCTTCTCATTCAGGTTTTTACTCTGAATAAAACAAGTTTTCTTTCTTTCGATCTATCTAGCTAGCTATCTCCGTCTGTTCATATCTATCTATCTATCTATCTATCTATCTATCTATCTATCACGCTGTTAGTCTTTTCTTTTTCCAGTGTTTATAAATTTCTCCGTGTCTGTCTGTCTGTCTGTCTGTCTCTCTCTCTCTCTCTTTCTCTCTCTCTGGCCTCAGGGCTTTTCCACAGCTTCTTTTGCATATAATTTCAAAGTAAACAATTTTATTCTTTGTTTCCTTGATTTCACGTGTTTAAGCGCAGTTCTAGATTGGCAGTTTGGTCTCATCATTTTACACTAAAAAAAATAACCGTAAGTTCTATGCAGACAGTTCCTTCCCTATCAGTTATTGGTTACTTCTCAGTCGAATTATTTTTCGTTTATTGCTTTATTTTCTTCATAGTGTTTTTTCCTCATATTTTTAACGCTCAGCAATCACTTGCGTCTTAGTGAGTTTATTGCCTTGTTTATGATGAAATGATATATATATATATATGAAGACAGAGAACAAGAGGAGAGTGAAAGCATTCTACTTTAATATTTCGCAATTTTTCTCCTATTTAAATTCTCTGACGTATTTTTGTCCACCATCATGTCTCAATAAAAGTGTTGTTAAAAATAGCCAAAAACAGAACCGGAAAAAACGTAAATGGTTTTTTTTTGTTTTGTTTTTTAATCGATCCATTTTTTGCTTCTCTTCAAATTTCTGTTGATTTGTTGCTTATCTCAATGCCGTTGCCATCATTGTGACGTCAGTAGCAGGCGTTCGTTGATTTTCGCGGGCTTCGGAAAGGTGGAATCTCTTTTGGCTTCTTAGATTTACGAGTGGCTCTTCTTGTAAGGTTCCTTAAGACTTTCTTACCATTTGTCATTTTCTTTGTTTCTTTGTTTCTTTGTTTCTTTGTTTCTTTCTTTCTTTCACTCCCTCCCACTTGCTCTTTCTTTATTTCGTCATTTCTCATTCTCTCCAACTTCCTATCTTTCTTTCTTTCTGTCTTTCTCACACGCTTTTTCTTTATTTAGTTCTTTCTCATTCCCTCCCACGCTCTTTCAAAGTTTCTTTCTTTCTTTTTATTTTTCTTTCACTCCTTCCTTCCCGCTCTTTCTTTATTTAGTTATTTTTCATTCCCTTCCGCACTTCTTTCTTTCTTTCTTTCTTTCCCATTTTCTCTCTTCCACTTCCTTTTCTTTCTTTCTATCTTACACACTGTTCCTCACGCTTGCTCACTTTTCTTTTTTTCTCACTTTCTTTTTTCTTTCTTTCTCTTTCTTTTTTCTTTCTTTCTCTTTCTTTTTCTTTCTTTCTTCTTGTTTGATCATTTTCTTAATCTATATATTTTTGTTTTCTATTTTTCTTATTTTAAACTTCGAATTATTTCAAATTTCTCCTTTCTCTCGTTTTTCTTCGATTTTCTTCTTTATTCACATATTGTTTCTCATACTTTTCTTTCTTTTTTTCTTTCTTTTTTCTTTCTTTCTTTCCCATTCGTTTGTTCTTTCTTTTCTCACACACTCTCTTCCCAACTTGTTTTTATTTCTTCTTACTTACCTTCATTCTTTCTTTTTTCATTTTCCTTTCTTCCTTTTTTCATTCTTTGTTTTTTCTGTCTTTCTTTTTCATTTTTTCTGTCATTTTTCTGTGATTCTTTCTTTTTCTTTATTTTTTCATTCTTTATTTTTTCTTCTTTCACTCTTTTTTCTTTCTTTCTTCTTTCTTCTGTCTTTTTAGTTCTTTTTTTCTGTTATTTTTCTTTGATTTCTTCTTTTTCTGTCTTTCATTCTTTTTCCTTTCTTTCTTCTTTCATTCTTTCTTTCTTTTTGCCGTCAATGTATCAGTTTTCTCCATCTATTCTAACTTTTTCATTGTTCTTTTTCATTATTTTGGAGCCGATGCTTTTCCTCTGAGAAATTTCAACTTTCGCACTTAATTGTGGATGACGAACTTAAACAAAAAAGTTGGGTTACGCTTGACTTAAAATAGAGATGTTTTGTAGGTTAGAAAACCGGCTTTCAAAAATTCTGGTTCGTACCTCTAACCAAACAACGATGGCGAGCACGACTGTAAAATATCTAACGATCTCAAACAAAATCCAAGTGACTTTTCCTATTTGTTTTTTTCTCTTTCTTGATTTTTTCTATATTTTTTTTAATTTAGATTTCTTCATTGAACCCATCAATTTTTTTTTCAACTTTTTTTTTCAAACACTAATTAAATATTTCTTTTTTTTTTAACTCTTCATTCATTTTTTCTTTAATCTGCGTTAGATATTCAATCTTTTTAATTAACATTTTCATTTTTAGTATTTTTTTTTTTTTTTAACATTCTATCCTTAAAAAGATTTATTTTTCTTTGTCTCTCAGTCCTTTATTAATTTTTTTTTCATTTTCGCCTTTTTTTGTCTTCTTCCTTTCCTCTTTGGTGTCTTTTATGCCTTACTTCTTTCTTTCTTTCTTTCTTTTATGCCATATTCATACTTCTTTCTTTCTTTCTTTCTTTCTTGTTTGCTTTATTCATACTTTACTTCTTTCTGTCTTTCTTTTATGCCATATTCGTACTTCTTTCTTTCTTTCTTTCCTGCTTTATTCATACTTTATTTATTTATTTCTTTTATGCCATATTCGTACTTTTTTCTTTCTTTCTTTCTTTCTTTCTTTCTTCCTTTCTTTCTTTTTTGCTTTATTCATACTTTACTTCTTTCTTTCTTTTATGTCATATTCGTACTTGTTTCTTTCTTTTTTCTTTCTTTCTTTCTTTCTTTGCAATCATACATCTTCACCGTCGTTGTTTTTTCTCATCATTTATTTTTCTTTCTTTCTTTCTTTATTGTCTTAGTTTTCCTTGTCTTTCTTTTTTCTTAAAATAACTTTCTTTTTTATCATCATCTTTTTTGCCCTTTTCTTTCCTTTGTTCTTAATTCTTTTTTCTTTCTCGTGCCATGTTTAAGGAAATTTGCTATCACCGAAGCGATTTTGTACGTTCCCAAAGTCTTGTGGATCTAAAACAATGGCAGAATATTAAAGGCTTTAGGACAGCTCATCAATGCTCTCCTTATATTACTACCTCTTTTCCAAAATCATTCTCGGAATCAATAGCTGATCTATGCGACTATATGAACCTCTCCGATATCCCTTCTGTTCCAAGAGAAGAGCGACGTTTCATCGAGAAAAGATGAAATACAGTTCATCAGGACAGACATGATCAATTTATATGTAGTGAACAGACATGTTATTGGCCTATAATTATTCGGATCATCTGTGTCTTTTTGTAAGAAATATGATCCATTCTGCAACTTCATTGGGATTATTAATTAGCATTGATAAAGTTTGTGCAATGTTTTTATGGATTGATGATTGTTGTGGAGTTATTTTCGCAGTGGGGGCTAGTATTTGTGCTAAAATCGGTCCTAATAGGTTCGACGTACATAACGTTAGAAACTTGATATAATATGTTGGTTGGTTGGTTGTTTTGTTTTATGGTATATCAACCTCGGCGGGTCATTTATTGCCAACTAAATTTTATTTATTTATTGCTGGTAATACCTTTTTCTTTTTTATATATAAGTTTTGTGTCTAGTAATACTTTTTCTTTTCGAGAATCATGATTCATTGGGATTTGTTTTTAAGGGCAGGGTCCCCAAGTCCTACCCTGTTATTTAACCTATAACTGGATGTAAGAGACGGATTAATACCCCTCCCAAGGTTACCAGTGCTCAAGGGTACTCAACTGGAATTCGAACTCGGCTCACCGACCCCTCCCTACGAGCCGACATCCACTGCACCACTAAACGCTTACAGCACCTGCTATTCCCAAGTGGTCACCCATCTAATTACTGACCAGGTTCAACGTTGCTTAACTTCCGGGATCAAGCGAGAACCGGTGTATTCAACGTGATATGGCCGTAAGCCTGATATAATATGTATTACGCAGTGTAATCTTGCCAAATCGCTGACTACTTTCGTATTCGACTAACTGTCGACTATTATCGTCCAAAATCGACTGACCCTCGTTCCTCTTACTACTCCTATTTAAATTAGGTGGGAGAGTCTATTCACTATAGAATAGGTGTGTTTCACCATAACAATGATAGAGGCAAAATTGGGGGCATTAAAATTTTATTGTTGGTATTTCGTTAGAGCTTGTCTAATATTATTATTAGTCATATTTTCCCATTACTCTTATTATTGTTGCTATTATTATTTCGCATATTATTAAATACTATTTTATATCTTATATTATTGGTTATTTTTCTCAAGTCTTAAACAGTTTTCGCGGGATGTTGACACTTCTAGTAATGAACATTTCTGCATTGTTAAAACACGGATATCGACTCCAAGCATTTCGAGTTTAATATTTAATTTCCTAGTAATGGAGCTTAACGCAGCAATGATGATTGGCCCTAAGGGAGTACCCATATGTCACAAACGTTCCATGTCAATGTAAAGATATGTATACTTGCTCGGTTCCTTATCTGCTTTCTTTACCAGTCTTTTATCTCCTTCGTATACAACCATCACCAAGAGAGCCCTTCTGGTTGACTTCATAAACTACAGGTAATATTACATGTTCAAACTTACGGTTGGTTTGGATACAGAAGTCACATGTTTTCTTGTTCATTTGAAATAACTCTCTGCGATTTGTGGCGATACCTCTTCTCTTTCACATCAAAGCCAATGCCGATTTAAACATCCCTTATTGATGGAGATTCTCAGCAGCCTCAACATATTTGGGAAAGACATTATGGTAATTAGGAATCTCTACTGGCAGCAAACTGCCTGCATACGGACATGGTAACGAATTCAGCGGGACATACAAAGACAGAAAGAGGCGTAAGACAGGGATATGTATTTTCACCGGATCTATTCAATTTGTACAAGGAGAATATTTTGAGAACCCTAGAAGTTTTGCCTGGATTTGTCATTGGAGGCCACTATTTAAACAACCTAAAACACGCAGATGATACAGTGCTGATAGCAGACACAGAAAGGAAACCACAATACATCATACAGAAGGTAGCTGAAGAGAGTGACAAGAAAGGACTAGAAATAAACTGCAAGAAAACCGAATGCATAGTTATCAGTAAAAAGGGCAGCCCAAAATGCTAAATAGAGGTCGTGGATACTAGAATCAAGCAGAATCAGTCCAGAGATAGGACAAGAACAGTGCGGTTTCGTCAAAGACACTGGAACAAGGAACGCTATATTTATGATTAGGATGTTCACTGAAATACAAATACAAATGAAGAAGGACATAACAGGCCAGATAGAGGGAAAAAGAGACAGAGGAAAGCAGCAGATGACATAATTGAAGGGCCTGAGCAGGTAGATGACGGAACAAGGGTTGCGTGGTGTTACAAGAGAAAAACGTGCTAAGAGTCACAAGGGATAGGGAGACGCGAAAAGCCATGATCGTTTACGGCCTGAAAGGACAAGGCACATAGAAAAAGAAGAAGAAGAAAGTATGGTAGTGCAGCTGGTAGTCTTTTTGGTTTGGCCAAGCATTTGGCACGCAACTACGATATAAACCACGTTTTTAACTTCATTCTTTCATAATCCGCACATATCCGATTCCACTATATCGCAGATGCCCTCTTGAATAGTGCTTGTTTTCAGAGCTTCGTTTTAGACGCTCACCTGTAGACGTTGTTTCACGATTCAGGTCTCTCATCGACAACCAATCCTAATCAGTCTGTAGTATCTTGTCTCTTTCAAGTTTTCGTTCACATTATTAAAGAGACGTTTTCCTGCTGATACTGAGGTTGTGAGGAGCATGGCTTAGGCTATTTGTCCATAGTTGGGACTCTAACAGGTGCTACCACTCCGGGTCAGGGTGGACCTGAGAACAACAACAATTAAGAGGTGGTTCCATGCTCCTCACAACCTCCCAATCAAAGGCCTTGCTGCTGGATGGAGTTTACCGTCATACTCAGGACAAATCAATTAAAGTTGCATCACTACTAACCATGGTTTGTCATGCCCAAATTTGAAAATATCAAAAAAATATTAAATATAAATATTTATTTGAAATATTTTACATGCAGGCACATCAAAATTTTTACTTTGTGTTAACATTGATAGGAACTGAAAAAACATATTATTTAGATAAGAAAATCAGATATTGAAAATTTAATAAAATTGTAATTAAAATGACGTCATTTGCGCTGGGTACTATATACCCATGTTTAGTATTCTCGGGTTAATATCGTTTTTGTCCATTTTCCATCTCTCCAAAAACTTGATCCGTCAGCCATTTGCCAAGGCCCTCTAGGTAGGATGAGTATTGCTTCCCTCTGGTCTTCTTCCCTTCAATCTATCTAGTACAGCGCTTAAATTAATCAAGTCGAAGTACCAAAGAACAATTGTCATGAAAATCCAAAAGAGTTACCATGAAATTATTCGAACGAAGCTACTTCACAAGGATAGGAATGTGACTGAAACCGTGATGATGGGGCAAGGCCAATAACATGGCAGAGACAACTTGCGATTTTATCAAGAATATCTAAAGTTGAGTATTAGGTCGAGTTCATTGCAATGGTAAACACTAAAGGTTTTATTCTTCAGTATGCCAATTCAAGGTTGCTCTCGACAAAATAAAATCAAGACAAAATACAATCGTTAGGAGTTTGAAGATTTTTAAGCCCTTCTTCGTCTTCTCGTAAATATTATTATCATTACTATTATTATTATTATTATTATTATTATTATTGTACACACACACATACATGCTCTAACATAATTACACACACACACACACACAAGCACTCACTACAATTAATGACAGCAGCAACAGCAACAGCAGCCAGGAATGACCATTCGTTGAAAGTCACGAACTCACTCGAACATAAGCTCTCCTACCATTCAGAAGATGACATTTTGACATCGAAATATTAAACTAAACTTATTTGTAAATGTGTGTGTGTCTGGGTGTGTGTGTGTGTGTCCGTTACCTTTAGACTCCAAAACGTCTGAACCGATTTTCTTGAAAATTTACACAGTTGTACTATAAGCGTCTGAGAGTGTTCTTAGCTAGGATTTGTGTCGAGATATCCCCGATAAATATCGAAAATCGATAATCAAAAAAATCGGGTTATAGAAGGATTGGTTCGATTTTAATCAAATTTGATACACTCATAGACAAAGACATAAGAAACGATATTCAGAAGTTTCAAGGTTTCAGTTCTTACAATAGTGCAGAAAATCGATAATTTATATATATAAAAGGCAAGATGTTTGTGTGCGTGTCTGTTTATCTGTCTGTATGTCCTTTATTATGTCATTTTTCATCATATTTTATTTCTGCTTTGGTCTCACTACCAGCCAAGTCTGCGGGGAGACCTAAGGCAGGTCATGTCGTGTTGTTATGGCCCCATTTCATGTTTTTTTCTATCTTCCCTATCATCCCTAGCATTACATAGATAAAGTTTTCCTTCGTGTGTGGGCTGTACTTAATAAGACAATTTTTTGTATATCTCTTAAGCTGGGGTTTCCAGGGATTCTTTCAATGTGTTGTTTTGTTCCATTTTTTATCATTCCAAGTGCACCTACTATCACTGGCACAACTCTTGTTTTCAATTTCCACATTTTTTCTATTTCAATTTCCAGGTTTTTATATTTTGACAGTTTTTCAAATTCCTTGGTTGCTATGTTACAATCCGCTGGACGAGCCATATCAATTAATAGACAAGTTTTCTCCTTCTGGTTTTTCACAATAATGTCTGGTCTGTTTGCTTCAATTTTTCTGTCTGTGGATGTAATCCAATAGAATGGTGACATCTTCTATTTCTGTAACCGATGCTGGGTGATGTTCATACCAGTGTTTGTTTACAGATTTTCCATAATGTTTGCATATTGTCCAATGTAAATATTGCCCAACTCTATCGTGGCGATTTTTATATTCATTTGGGGCAAGCACAGAACAGCCTGAGATTAGGTGGTCTATTGTTTCTTGGTGTTTATCACAAAACCTGCATTTTGGATCCATATTATTATGCATAATATTTGCCTGAAAGTTTCTAGTGAAAAGACTTGTGCTGCAAGAATAAAGCCTTCAGTTTCAAACTTTGATCCAGATGCACGTAACCATCGATGAGTATTAACTTTGTCAACATTGGATTTATTGGCACGTTCTGGATATTGGCCATGCAGAAGTTTGTCTTGCCAGCACTGTTTCATCTGTTCAAGAGCTTTATCTTTGGCTTTCATTTTCATATTTTTTGCCGCAATAGTTGGTTCTTGGCTTCTGTTTTGCTTTTCTACAGAATCTACTAACTGTAAATCTTGTTTGTATTTTCTGCCTTCTTTTAGTATTGAATATTTTTTCTTTCTTTCTTCATGTTTCCTTACTAATTGTATCATCCAATCCTTTGTTGTTTCTATGTATGTTAGTAAGCCAAGAGTTGTTGTCTTGTATGACAATTCCAGCTGAATAAGACCTCTTCAACCTTCTTTACGGTGTCTGTATAGACGGTCTACATCAGACTTTGGATGATGCGTCTTATGCTTAGAAAGAAGCTTTCTTGTTTTAGAATCCATTCGCCTGATGTCGTTTAGAGTCCAGTTTAAGATGTTGCAACTATATTGGACTACTGGGATTGCAAGGCTATTAATGGCCATAATTCTGTTCTGAAAATTCAATTCAGTTTTTAATATCATTCGTAGCCTTCTATAGTACTCTTTACGCACTATTTCTTTCATTTTTTATGGTGAATGTTTTCACTCTCATTTACACTTGGGTATTCATAAGCTTTTTCTGGTTTCAATTCTTTTTTTGTTACAGCAGGGTCTAAGTTAATTGAGGATGTTTCTTGTATTGATCCACGTAAAACTGTAGCTTTAGCACATTTATTCAAATTGAATTTAATTCAATTTATTATTATTATTATTATTATTATTATTAGTATTATTATTATTATTATTTCCTGTGATTTCTGTTGTATACACATTTTCTTCCGGGTTCCAACCAGAGACCTAAGGTCAGAAATGGCTTCATTTATTATTATTATTATTATTTCATTTTTCATTATAGATCGATTTCTGCTATTGTCACACTACCTACCATGTCTGCAGGAAGACCTAAGGCAGGTTGGGGTGTGTTGTTATGAGTCCATTTCATGTTTTTTCTATCTCTCCTAATATCCCTAGAGCTACATAGACAAAGTTCTCCTTAGTGTGTGGGCTGTACTTAATAAGACAATCTCTTAAGCTGGGGTTTCCAGGGATTCTTTCAATGTGTTGTCTTGTTCCATTTTTTATCATTCCAAGTTCACCTACTATCACTGGTACGATACTTTATTTTTATTATCATTATTATTATTATTATTATTATTATTATTATTATTATTATTATTATTTCCTCTGATTTCTGTCGTATACATATTTCCTTCCGGATCCCAACCAGAGACCTAATATCAGAAATGACTGCATTTATTATTATTATTATTATTATTATTATTATTATTATTTTAATATTATTATGAATGTTTTTACAGTTGGTGTCATTCTTGTAAAATTAAAAGAAACGTATGATGATTGCAATTATAATTTTGGTATTTATGTTATGAATTAAGAACTGTTTCAATCAAAAGTCGAAATCCTGCTGACGAAAAGTTCCAACGGGTTCTGGTGTTGAGTGGCGATTTCGTATGCTGATAGATAAACCCATCTTGAGAATCATAAGCCAGAAAGCGCGATAAGCTGCAGAAAGAAAAAGGTTGCCCTCACGCAGACTGCGTTCGTGTGTACGCAACAATTCCATTGGTATGGCGGAGGTGAGAACTTTAGCAAAAACATGGCGCAAGTGAGGTATATGTGCCACAAAGAGAATAATGTGGAACATTTGAGTGGGAAGCAGATTTGCTGCGGAAGAAATCAGAACGCGCGGCTTGTGGGGGTGGGACTCAAAGAATAAACATAGGTACAAATCACGACCACTAAAAAAAATCCTATACGTGCACGAGAAAGCATGTCTATATACACAGGTAGCACAGACGACATACAAAATCACAAAACGTAAAAAGTGAAAGTGAAAGTGAAAGTAGGAAGCTAAAATTTAAGCCAGTGTAGAATGAGCAGGCAAAACTGAACGTGAAAAAGAACTGGGGAAAGGGAGAATTGAAAAAAATGAATTAACTAATAATTGACAATCTAAATGAATGAACCACAAATTGTTGGATTTGCCAACATAAAAAGGTTAGGGAATGTTTTGCAAATATTGGCGGGAAGATAAAATGTAGTTCAAATTTAAAACAATGCAGTTGAAGACTGTAAATTCAGCTTAAGATGTATGTTCATTATCTAAGCGTTTACAATACAAATATTTTCTGGGATATGGCTCCTACGTAAAATAGGGAAGTCATCGCTTATAGAAGACAGATAATTCATTGAGTATCGATCGACTTTCTGTTCCCGTACGTCATTTTCTCTCTCATTCTCCCTGACTGACTGCCGCTACCCCCAGCACCATCACTTGCGCGTGATATTTGTTCAGTTGAATGCCTGCTATTCCCATGGTTCTAGGACTACCAACGATGCCGTCGCATACTGGGATAAGATCACCAGGAACGATGCGTTCGTACGTTTATATATAATTGTCTGCTAAAGAAGTAGAGGATATTAAAAAAGTATAGCACAGATATACACGTATAGTCTGCTCACTGCATTGGAAAGATCCTACTCAAAAAATATCTGCGTGTACACTCTGAAACACAGAGAAATACAACGTGAGAGAGATGTTCTATTTATAGAAATATAAACAAATTCCTACTACAGACACCATTAGCCAAGGCAAAGTCTTACCCCTGGTTGAGATACACTTAACATATATTTACAGACAAGTATATATATATATATATATTCAAAAACTGACGAATATCATAATACTTATCAAAGTTACTGATAGATATATAGATACGCATAAATACATATATAAGCATAAACAGATATGAACACACTGAGATAGATAGATAGATAGATAGATAGATAGATAGATAGATAGATAGATAGATAGATATGAATACACTGAGATATGAACAGACTGCGATAGATAGATAGATAGATAGATAGATAGATAGATAGATAGATACGGATATTAAAATAACACTCCTACGTCACTAAGTCACTTAGTGAGGATCAGATATGATTTAGATAGTATTTTGCAATGCAAACGTTTTAACCATCTGCATAATCAAGACATCCATTCAAAGTTTATGTGTGTATGTGCTTGTGAGAGTGCGTCTGCATTTGCGCATATTCGTATGTATATGTGTGTGCACGTGGATGGCAAATGCTATAATTATTGCTTAAAAGCAATTAGTTTCTATGTCTACACTATTCTTGAGTAATCGTCACCATAAATGTAGCAAATTTGAAATATAATTATATATATATATATATATATATATATATATATATATATATATATATATATACGTGTCTGTGGTTCCATTTATGTGTGTGTGTTGCCGTTAACGTAACATAATATATACGTATAAATTAAGTTAAGTCTATCCACACGTATATATATATATATATATATATATATATATATATATATATATATATATATATATATATCCAAGTGATTAAAGAACTAAGAAAGTATTAACAACGTTCAAAACATTAATTTAAAGCAGTGCCTAATATAAAAATAGTGCAATGAATATTTATTATAAGTTATAGTTTAGAACATGTACAAATTATAATTTACTACAAAAGTGTATATTTTGTTTCGACATCGAGTTTGACAGATTTGATACTGAAAAAAAAGTTCAAACGTTTCATTTTCAATATAATTCTTCTTTATAAATGCACATGGTTCAACAGGAAATAATGATTAAACAAATTTATTATTAACAAAGTAAAATAATTCATTTACAAAATAGTGTTTGTCTGCATCTATCTATCTATCTATCTATATATATATATATATATATATATATATATATCCAATTGAATAAAGAACGAAGAAACTATTAACAACGTTCACAACATTAATTTAAAACAGTGCTCAATATAGAAGTAGAGAGCAATGAATATTTATTATAAGTTGTAGTTTAGAACATGTACAAATTTTTATCCACTACAAAAGTGTACATTTTGTTTCGACATCGAAAAAACAATGGCTCATCAGGTAGTTAATAATGATGGTACTAAACGTTATTCTTGAAAAATAAGATCAAAAAATCTCACTTCCCCTTAATTTTTGGAAAATTGTTCGAGGTAAAGAGGATAGAAAAGAAGGGAAAACAAAAAAGGAAGTAGAAAAAAGGGGGTAAAACGAAAAGGAAAGAGAGATACATAGGAAATAAAGAGAGTTGGAAGAGAGGAGAGAAAGAATGAATTTAAAAGGAAAGAGCCGATGATAACGGCTCAGAGAGTAATAGACCCAAAATTTGGTAGGACGTGAAATCTGGAGAGAAATATTACAGTTACCATAAAACGTACAAATAAAAGTCTGTAACAAAGTGAGTAGAAATAACTATACTCAATATACCCTTAACTATGAACACGACCACAATATGCATGAGAAATTAAAAAACATTCACATCACGATATATATATATATATATATATATATATATATATATATATATATATATATATTTATATATATATATATATATTAATCATATCACCCTGTGCAAGGCGGTAATGCCACTGATGTGCACGGGGCTAAATAAGAGTGAAAAGATTGGAAATGAGAAAGCCGGAAATCACATCCTAAACAATATATATATATATATATATATATATATATATATATATATATATGAAAATCTACACATTCAGTAAAAATTAAAAATTAAACAAAAATAATCATTGCTAATGGCTGACAGAACAGTCAAAAGTGCTCGGATATATAGAGCATGGTGTGTGTATATGTGCGAGGATGTTTTTAAGCTTAGCTTAATATAGATATTCAAATGAGATGAAGTATATATATATATATATATATATATATATATATATATATATATATATATACCGGCATTTATTTCATTATGACCAGTGCTACAGGGTAGGGAAAAAAAGAGGAAAAAAGAGACAAAGTTGGTCAGTATGTATTCTTTGGGACCAAATCCCAAAATGAATCTTCGCTCTGATTAGTCAAAAGAAACGCACATGTAAATTTTATATCTTCCCACATACATACACAGCAAACCAAAGGTTTTTGTTATTTAAATGTAAATCATCTGCACAAATAACATCAAACATTGCCTGATGATGAGAATCTATCTCGAAACATAGAAGTTTCCGTGTTACAATGAACAATTAATTCATAACTATATATATATATGTTTATTGCCTGTTATATTGAACAGTATATGTTTAGAAATATATATATATATATATATATATATATATATATATATATATATATATATATATATATATATATATATATATATATATATATATATATATATATATATATATATATATATATATATATATATATATATATATATATATATATATATATATATATATATATATATATATATATATATATATATATATATATATATATATATATATATATTATATATATATATTATATATATATATATATATATATAGGCAGAAAAAGTTTGATTCTTCTGATGATTTAGAATTAACGAAAATCTTGCCAAAATAAATTTGGAATGTAAAATTTAAATTAATTTTAATAGCATGAAATAGCGAATAATTTTTCAAGTGACAAAAAATCACTTCAACATATAACGTTTGTCTTCCTCCTTTTTTCTTAATGGCAAGCGAAAATGCATCATCATTTAAGCGAGAGAGAGAAAGAAGAGAAGGAGCGAAAGAAAAACTCAAAGAACGAACGAATAACGGATGACAAACCAGAGTATAATGAAGTGTAAGCGAATGAATCCTTGTCTCTTTCTCTCTCTACAAATGAACCAAGATGTTTTCTTCCTACAACTTGGATTAGAAACACTTACGATGTGGACTTGGAAGTGTCCAACCCAATGGTGTTGACAGAACACTGTAATAATGCCTTCTTTAACAAGGTGAGTACGATACTCAGGTGGGAATCTTTCAAAGAACGACACAGAACCAGCTGTTTTAAAAAAGCAAGTTGCCTCAAGTCGTAATGTGTGCACACCTATGACTGTAGCAGTTTGATCGAAGACAATGCTCTCGTGTTGTCTGTGGTGGTTTTATAAGATATTCTATGAGAGTTACAACGTTTATCAAAAGGATTCTTAATATTCCTACGCCTTAAAAAATGATATAATTGAGTAAGCATGACAAAGAGCAAAAGTTTGTGGTATGCCTGAACCTGTTTGAATAGAGATTTCCGACGCTAAAAATATTGCTTTCATTCAATAGTAAATGCTTCCAACCTGTTGTATTTTTCATAGAATGTCTCTACTTACAAAGAAACAAGCAACGACATATTTACATTCATAAGCCTATTAACACACTTACGCAAATGCATAATTATGCACACACACACACACACACACACACACACACACACATATATATATATATATATATATACGTGTGTGTATGTCTATCGATGTATGTATGTATGTGAGATTTAGTGCTCTTTTTGGGATTATTTTTAATATTTTATTTTTAATAAAATATTAAGATAATTTTATTTTAATATTTTATTTTTAATAATTTTTTCCAGTGTCTGAAAGCGCTTATTGAGGGTGGACCAGAAACTGATCATCTCTGGTCGGGTCGGCGCGGTGAAGGGGGGGGGGGGTATGATGTTGAGAGACCCGAAACCTCCTAGTGATCCACGCAAAGACATCACTGACGACACTGTCTAGCGCCCCCACTACGGTGTGTATGTTTAAAAAAAATAATTATACTACTAGGATTCTCTTGGAATATTTACCAAGGAAAATTTTCTTACCATGGAATCTTTATCATCATTATATATATATATATATATATAAGTGGATTGAAAAGTTACACCACCTACATTTTTTAATATTTATTATTTATTTATTAACTATATTTTTACAAGAAATTAATATAAGAGAAAGGTGTTTAGGATGAGGCTTCATTTAAAAATTCTATATGGGCACCACATTTTGCTACCAATTTCTTGAGTCGCCTAGGAATGGTATCAACTAATTTAACCAGGAACTCTTGTGGTATGGAAAACATAACTTCTTGTATTGGTCCTTTAAGTTCTTTCTGAGTCTTTGTTTGACATAGTATACATTCCCCTTTAACTAACCCCAAAGAAAAAAAAATGTCACAATGCATTAATTCGGGATTCCTGGCTGTCCACTCATATATAAACCAATTAGTATATATATATAATTATGAATTAAATGTACATTGCTACACGAAATTTTCTATGTTTCGAGATAGATCCTCTTCATCAGGTAATGTTTGATGTTGATTAAGCTCTATAATATTTATTATATTGAGCACTGTTTATAATAAAATAAATGCCGGGGAATTCAAAATAGTAAAACATTGAGTCATCTTTACCTGGAATTATATATATATAGGAAAAACTATTAAAAAGTTGTAAGTTTAAAAATGTATTTTTTTGACACTACTTGTTTATTTCTATTATTAATAATATTATTAATAATATTATTAATAATAGAAATAAACAAATACTGTCATAAAAATACATTTTTAAGCTTACAACTTTTTAATAGTTTTTCCTATACATATTAAGACAGCATACGTGGATCATCACTATGTTATATATATATATATATATATATATATATATATATATATATATATATATATTTGTGTGAATAATGTGTTTTCATATGTAAAGCATGTAAATTCATATATACAATATTTAAAACAATATATACTTGTATATACAATATTTACAATATATATATATATATATATACACTAATATACACGTGTGTGTGTGTGTGTGTGTGTGTGTGTGTGTGTGTGTGTGTGTGTGTGTGTGTGTGTGTGTGTGTGTGAGTGTGTGTGTAATGTTGTAGATAGTGACAAGGATGTTTCTTAAGCACTTCACGACTCGGAAAAAAATTGAATTACTATATTGCTATCGTGTTTATATATAATATTCATTTGCTTATATGCCTTGATCCATCTGAATTTCTCGATCGATCGATTGATAGACAGATTGAAAGAAAGAAAGAAAGAAAGAAAGAAAGAAAGAAAGATGTATAATCTCTCTCAAAATGGCAGCGTCATTTTTAACGTCGACATCTTTCGCTAAGTGTCCCTTAATTAGTTTAAAACAATAACATCAATCAATTAGTCCATAATTGGGATCCCTTGAAGATGTCGCTATCCTTAATTTAATTTTTATATTTTTTTTAAGTATCGACTTGTCCGGCCTGTTAAATTGATCATTGGTAAAATATATATTTTTAATCTAAAAGGGCTTCCTCGATGTCATTTAGTTAGCCGTCGAATTGGATTTCTAAACGCATCCAGTCCCACTGATTGTTCATTCGGGGTCAGAGTTTTCTGACATGACTTGATGGTACAACGGTTTGTCAATTTTCCAAAGCCTGTGAATAAAATGAGAATCCACATCGGAGAAGAAAAACACGTAAGGGAGGATTTGAAAATTTAAGTTTCATCTTTTAAAAATTAACTATAAAATACTTTACGTGAAAATGTTTTTTCTAAATGTAACTCACGGCCTAATTACCTACTTCTCGCTCTTCCCTCAATTTTCTTTCTTTCTTTCTTTCTTTCTATCTATCTATCTATCTATCTATCTATCTATCTATCTATCTATCTATCTATCCCAGTCTGTTCATATCTATCTATCTATCTATCTATCTATCTATCTATCTATCTATCTATCTATCCCAGTCTGTTCATATCTATCTATCTATCTCAGTCTGTTCATATCTATCTATCTATCTATCTATCTATCTATCTATCTATCTATCTATCTATCTATCTATCTATCCCAGTCTGTTCATATCTATCTATCTATCTATCTATCTATCTATCTATCTATCTATCTATCTATCTATCTATCTATCTATCCCAGTCTGTTCATATCTATCTATCTATCTATCTATCTATCTATCTATCTATCTATCTATCTCATTCTGTTCATATCTATCTATCTATCTATCTATCTATCTATCTATCTATCTATCTATCTATCATTTTCAATAGATTCAATAAACAGAGATAAATAGTTAGATAGATAGAATATATATATATATATATATATATATATATATATATATATATGTTCATGAATTGAGCACTGTTTTATTAGCACCTGAATAATAATACATGTGTACACCCTCATACGTATATTTATTAATTCATATCACTATGTATGTATGTATGTATGTATGTATGTATGTATGTAGATAGATAGATAGATAGATAGATAGATAGATAGATATGAATAGACTGAGATAGATAGATAGATAGATAGATAGATAGATAGATAGATAGATAGATAGATAGATAGATGTGTACACTATGAGATTGATAGAAAAAAAAAGCTATCAAATTAGATAAGCTCAAATTCCTCCTAGAAAATTATTCATCATTAAAAGTGATTTGATCCCTGTATCTAAAAATTAACTAATCCATCGCATCAAAAGACGGGATCGGTTTCGGAAGTGAGCCTCCCTCTGTTTCCTTTGGTAGCAGCTTGCTTCCCAGTCGACACATGGACGTCCATAAATAGGCGGACACATATTTATTATTCATTATCGTATCCAAAAATATCCAGGCAACGTCCGCTCTCCAAGACCAGGAGAATTATTTTGTGGATAGCGAGGCTTGCAAGAAATCACGGCTGCTAGGTTGAATAAGTAGAAGCATTGACGACACTAGAAAAGCTGCGACGGCCACCTGACACAATTTTCGAAAATTAAAAACCGGCTTATGTATATATAGTGGAAAATGATTTACGATTTTAAGATTTTTCTAAATTTTAATCAACAAGAATATTAGAAATATTAAAAGGCCTGATGAAAAATTAAATCCATTAATATTCAGAAAGATATATATGTATATATTTCTGAAGATTAATGGATTTATTTTATATATATATATATATATATATATATATATATATATATATATACATGCATATATATATATATTTCTGAAGATTAATGTATTTATTTTAATCAGGCCAAATGAATTATTAAATGAAAGAACAGAAATTATGACTAAGTGTAACCATACCAAAAAATACCTATTAAGTTCATACAACTATGAATGAAAACGTTAAAATTTCTTGTAATTTTAAAAATTGTGCGTTCAAAGATTCCTTGTTACGTGAGCGTTCAAAAAAAATCCCCGTTACGTGGGGATTCTTTAAAAATACGGTAACCGGTAAAAACAATTATACCAAATCGTTTAAAGACACCACATGGTAGAAACTTAGATCGCGTAATAACGCCTTAACAAATAAAGAGTATTCAAAAGTTCTACAATATGATTGTATTGAACACTTTTTAATACAAATGTGCGGATGTGCGTTGTGCAGTGGATATCGGGGAGCCGAGTTCGAATTTCAGTTGAATTCCTTGCATTCTCTTACGCACAAATACCCTTGGGAAAGGTATTAATCCGTCTCTTCTCTCCAGTTATGGGTTAAATAATCAGATTGGGTTCTATAGACTTGGCTGGTAACCAGTCTACAGCAGAAAACAATGGCAACCTTTGCGGGATAATCCTCTGCCCAGTCAGTCATGTCTCTTTCGAGACATGATCGCCTAAAGCATGTATCGCGTATAGCGCCTAACTGACTGACTGAATATAATAGTTGAAAATAGGGTTAAGGCTTCTACCGGGCATAAAGAGGAGGATCAGTTTTAAATTGTTATGAAATAATAAATTGATCCCCCACTAATTACTACTTAATAATATAATACATCTGTTTCCCCTCTACCTATGAGTCAAATAACAGGACTTATTGGGTTGTATAGCATTGGCTTGCAACTAGTCTACCCCAGAAAACAATGGCAACCAACTGCGGGATAATCTTTTGCCCAGTCTGTCATGTCTCTTTCGAGACATGATCGCCTAAAGTGAGTATCGCGTATAGCACTTAACTGACTGACTGTAGTGGTCTAATTTTATTATGACCAATAACTAAATAATTAAATAATATATATATATATATATATATATATATATATATATATATAAGTACAAAGTGTTTGTCTCTTTAACTGGGCAAAGAGACTTATATATATATATATATATATATATATATATATATATATATACTGTATACAATATTATACTTATCTCCATCCCTATATGAAGTACTTAACGATAAAAAAAAAACGCTTGTCTAAATTCACTTTATCAATAAAACCACAGAAAAAGCAGCAACTATGGCGCTAAACATTCTCACTATTAACAATATAAAGTTTTAAGCTACGCTATATTTATAGATTCAAGCGATGTATATCATGGATAAAGTGTAGTCAACACTCAGAGGCGAGATTCTCTTTTATGCTAAACGCATGATTTGACGATTGCGTTTAGCATGAAACATATTGTTGCCTCTGGGTGTTGACTTCAGTGTCCACTTATATTTCTTTATTTATCTGTAACTTCAGATAAAACTTAGTGAGGAAATAGCCATTTTCAACATGTCATTTTAATGCATGCATTCTTCGACCCTTTATAAGCAGAGAATGAGGAAAAATTCTAAGATCAGAGGTTAGCTTAGGTAAAGGTAGAGGTTGGTGTGTATTGGGTTTTATTGGGTTGAGTTGGGCTGGTAGAAGGAATTTAGTAGTAATTTCTCCTTGGTAGTGGGAGGTATATGGCCTGACCCTTCAGTTAATAGTAGCAGGTGGTGGAGAAGTAACTGCTTGGCCAACTTTAATTTTTTTTTTTATTGGATCTAATTGGGGGAATAGGATAATTATTGTAATTTATACTTATTTCTATGGCGACATATATTTATGATCTCCCTTCGTCTGTTTAGGAGTATATTTTGGTCTTGAAATTTTAAAATTTTAATTTGTTATATATATATATACAGAGAGAGAGAGAGAGAGAGAGAGAGAGAGAGAGAGAGAGAGAGAGAGAAAGAAAGAAATAGAGAGAGAATTGTATCTGCATTTTCAATACACGTTCATTTGTGTCCTCACTTGCGTATTTATCGCTATTTCTTCACTTTTATATCATATTATTTATTAATCTCTGTGCGTGTGTCTTCATTTTATGTCAATTTATGTGCATTTACTAATAATACGTCGTCATCTGTGCATCTTCAGGTTATTCGTATGTGTGTGTCTTTACGTATGAATCCCACATTATGCTTCTGCTTAAGTATACATCTGCGCCTTCTTCACTTTTAATCATCTTTGTGTGTCTTCGCTGAAGAATTCTTCCGTGTGTGTCTTCACTTACCAATCCATCTTTGTGGATTATCATTTATAGCATATTTTTATACGTGTGTCTTCATTTATATGTTTCATTGTTTATATCTTCATTAATAATTTGTAACTACGTGTGTGTGTCTTCAGTTACGCATTCATCTGTGTATCTCTTCACTTATTCATCAGTATGATTCTTCTCATATATCATGTCGCTACTCATATAGTCACCTGTGTGTCTCTTAATTTATATGTATGCATCTGTTTGTCTTCACTCCATCATTTTTCTGTGTGTCTACACGGAGGTACGCATCTGTGTGCGACAGACATTGTTTAAAATTTTAAATGTAACTATTTCGCTTTTGTTTTAACGTTTTAACATATATATGCTGCATTTTCTCTCACTTACTCTCTTTTTCTTTCCATACATACATATATATAGATAGATAGATAGATAGATAGATAGATAGATAGATATTCTCCTTTTTCTTCCTTAAACTTTGTGACCTTAACGAGATAACACTAAAGATTTCTATTGCTCGTATTCGCCCTTTTTGAAATTTTTCTTTGAATATTCTGAGAAAATTTAAACCTAATGAAATCGTGGACTGAAGAGATCGTTTTTTTCGCTGTCGAATTAGTTTATAATTTATGACCACTTTAGATGCTGTGTTGAGTTGTCACATTATGTATATCATATTGCTGTGGATAAAATCCATTGAGCTCTATACGGATCTATCACTTAATATTTTATATCAAATAGATCGATTTGGATTCTGCTCTTCGTTTACGAACTTGACATCATTTTTGTTTTTGATCGTTGCTGATGAACTGAGAATTTTCTCGCTGAAATAGCTATTTAACGAAATGTAAATTTCAGAATTTATATATATATATATATATATATATATATATATATATATATATAACAGAAACTTGTATTCTTATATATATATATATATATAACCATCTGTCCATGCATCGAATACTATTGTCATATATGGTCAGGCGCCCACGCTGTTCATCTCAGTGTTCTCGACAGGCTCCAAAGGAGAATCACTAATGTGATAGGTACCGACTTGGCTGCTCGGCTCCAGCCACTTTCTCACCGACGGTATGTGGCTTCCCTCTGTCTGTTCTATAACTATTTTCATGGCTTCTGCTCCGAAGAACTTGAGTTACTGGTGCCCCTACCACATGAGTTTACTCGTGCAACCAGACTCGCAACTGAGTCCCACCCATTCATAGTTAGATCAACCAAATGCAGACGACTATTTTACTGCATCAGCATTTTTTCTTGCACTTCCTGCCTGTGGAAAGCTCTTCCATATTCTTACTTTCCTGACGGCTACAACCTCCAGGAATTTAAATTCAATGTCAATACCCATCTCTTATCCACTTCACTCCAGTTCTTTCTACATCACCCTGTATATATTTTTTCTCTCTACCTTTGCAACTGTCATCACATCTGTATCCCCGTCCTTCTCTTGCTTCTTTTTCTGACCCCCCTGTAACTGGTTCGTCTTTCTCTTTACTCCCCTCCTATCTAATCTTTTACTCTTATGTAGCCCTCCACGCATCAGTGGCGTTACCGCCTTGCATGGGGTGAAACAATTAAAATATATACACACACACACGCGCGCTGATATATACATATATATATATATATATATAGTTTTAAGGTGTGCTATATTTATAGCATAAAGTGCTCAATATCAGAGGTAGAGCCGATGTAAATATATAAGAGTAAATATTGAAATCAACACTCAGGTGCGACAGACTGTTTCATAGATCTGAACAGACTGAGATAGATAGATAGATAGATAGATAGATAGATAGATAGATAGATAGATAGATAGATAGATAGATAGATAGATATGAACAGACAGAGATAGATAGATAGATAGATTCATCCTTGCTATACTATTCTTGCCACGTCTAGACTTGTTTGGTCTGAGCTAGTGTTCCTACTCAATATTTAGATCCTTGATAAAATCAAAGGAAGAATACGCAATGTTATTTGTCCTGGGCTGACATTTCGGCTTCAGTTATTTTTCATTGACATAACGCAGCTTCCCAGTGCGCTTTGTCCATAAATATGAAGTCAGTTATCCACTTAATATGTTGACTCTATAGTCTACCTATGCTATATTTCTACCATAGAAAATCCCTCTTCCTCCATTCATCTACTCATAGTCAATAATTGAGTTATACTTTGTTTTCATTGGTCCGTCTTGCGCCTTTCCATATCTCCCCCGACTATCAAATTTTCTAAGCTCTCCTTCCTTATTATGTACTCTAGAAATCTGAGCTGTATCTTCCTGATATTAAGTATTAGTTTCCTTTTTCTCCAAAACTCAGCATCCTTCTGTAGAACAACATTTCCGTTATTTCAAATCTGCTTTTCATCTTTGAGGAGATAGTCCAGCTCTCACTGCTATAGACGAGGACAGATGCAGAAGTCTTTAAAACAGGAATATTTGTGTAGCGCTTAATGTACACATTTTCGAGACGATCCCTTGTGAAGAACGCCTTAGGACGGTGATATTTACAATGACAAAAAAAAAACATGTTTCATCTATATCTGTCATAACTGGCGTGCCGTTTTCATTAATGCCGTCAATCGCTGAGGGATTCTCTTCAATTTTCATTTTGCATACATCACGGCAGTGAAGGCACTCAAGCGGAAGGCATGTTACTGGTGCTGTTCGTGGGGTCGTTCTGCGCCATAACAGATCGGTTGCTTTAGTGGCAACCTGTTGTTAGCAGAGAATGAATCATCGTTGACATTTCGACGGAGTTTACATGTGCACAAAGCAAAAAATATTTTAACCAAAGCATATCTATAAAATTAAAAATATATAAAATGACAATTTGTTCCACGCCGTTTAAGTGGAAAAAAAATACTTTAACAAGTATTATGTAACGGACTTGAAAAAACAGAAAAGTGGCTCTACAGAAGGATGCTGAGGATAGTATGAGCAGAACTTATGATTAACGACAAGGTTTTGTAGAAGGTGAATACGAAAAGATAACTTATAATTAAGATCAAGAAGAGACAGCTTCTCAGTAACTAGAATTTAAGCGCATCTGAATGCATGGTCATCAGCAAAAAGAGAAGCATAATTACATGTCGGGGATGCTAAAATCTAGCAAGTGCAGAAATTTAGACTTGGGAAGTGTTCTAACAGAAACTGTGACACTGAGTTCCGAAGACGTGTTGGGATGACAAACGACATATCCCAAAAGCTAAGCAGAAACTGGAAGATTTTCTTGGAAACAAACAATTGTTACGTGATATACACTACCGGCCATAATTATTAGGCCACCCCAGTTTTCTTAAAAGAAATGATGTATTTCATACTATTTTTTACTATTTATTGCCAAGTGGAAAATTCTAAATGAAAATAGAATGGCTCTTTTGTTATTATTACTTTGCAAAATTTACAGCGACAATTTACCAATCGCACCCTGTAGATTTGCTTGCTCTCTCTATATATATATAGATATATATATATATACTACCAGCCAGCTTTTTAAAAGAAATGATGTATTTGATACTATTTTTAGTATTTATTGCCAAGTGGATTATTCTCTATGAAAATAGAATGGTTCTTTTGTTAATATTGCACAATGTGCATCAAATGAACTGTTCTGGTGTCCAGTGTTTGTGCTCTCTTCCCCATGCTAGTCTCTTCTTCTTATTGGCTGGCTGAAGCAAAGACTTCCTGGCTGCCTTGTAAAATTTTGCAGTGATAATAACAAAAAAAAACATTCTAAATTCATTTTGAATTATCCACTTGGCAATAAATACTAAAAATATTATGAAAATACATAATTTTTTAAAAAACTGGGGTGGTCCAATAATTATGGCCGGTAGTGTACGTCTTCCTACATGACAGCGGATTATAATCAATCTTCTCAAATATATATAATTAGGCCAACCCAGTTTTTTAAAAGAAATTTATTTCATACTATTTTAGTGGATAATTCTGAATGAAAATAGAATGGTTCTTTTGTTATTATTACTTTGAAAAGTTTTACAAGGCAAATAGCGACAATTTACTCATCGCACCCTGTAGATTGAAATTATGTATTTCATACTATTTTTAGTATTCATTACCAAGTGGATAATTCTAAATGAAAATAGAATGGCTCTTTTGTTATTATTACTTTGAAAAGTTTTACAAGGCAAGAAAGCAAAGATGAACTCGTTCGAATCGCCCTAAATTTTCTTCATTCTTTCATCGATAAAACTGCAATATAGGTAATTATTGATTATTTATAAATTCATTTGATGCACATGTTATTATGCATTATTAACAGAAAAAAACATTCTATTATCATTTATAATTATTCACTTGGCAATAAATACTAAAATATAGTATGAAATATATCATTTTTTAAAACACTGGGGTGACCTAATAATTATGGCCGGTAGTGTATGTTTTTGCTTTTTTTAGATTAATTAAAAGTTAGTATGCAATTACCAACTCTTTAGACAATATGGTAACTTTAAAAATATTACCACAGATACGCAGTTATCATAGGACGCAAATATTCTTGCATGCAGTTGTCTAGTACACTATTGACCTGAACACAAATCTCCAGTACGCAACTGTCCGACCACCCCTCTGGATTCAAGGTACATGTAGCACTCCTGAAGACCCCATGGAAGCCAACCAAAGTGATGGTGTCCAAGACCATTTTGACAGCCTTTTTCATTTTCTCAATGTCATCAAAACAACTGCCTCTTATATTCTCCTTCAGATTGAAGAACCACCAAAAGTCACAGGGGACAATGTCTCTCTGTTACTCATTGAACACCCTCAGAACAAACGTTTGCGCATGTTCAGATCTTCGCTAATAATTTTGTGTACTATTACCACGCCCGTTCCAAACTGTGCGTTGATTGTCCATGTCGACACACCGCAGTCACCATCTAGAAAACTGCACATTTTCTCCACCGGCTCTGATGGACTAACGTCCCTCATCCTGCTGCATCTCTCACCGTAACTCATCTCCTATCTACTGTTCTTGAAGATCTTGTGCTAGCGAAGAACAGATGCCAGCCTCACCCTAGTTTTATCTCTGTGTGAACCATTTCAAATTTTTCTGTAGAGGTTTTCGCTCAGTTTATTAAAAAACTTTTTTCACATTGGAAACAACCAAAATGTCTTTACGTCCCGACCGTATTCTGCAAATTGTCAGCTGAGACAAGCAGTTTTTATTAAGGTATTTTTGGAGTTCTGTAGAAAAAAAGATTATTAGGGTATGTATAGAGTTCTGTAAAATAACATTATTAGAGTTCTGTGGATTAACAGATTATTAGGGTATGTTTAGAGTTTTGTGAAATAACAAATTATTAGGGTGCGTTTAGAATTCGGTGGAATAACAGATTATTAGGGCATGTTTAGAGATTTGTGGAATAACAGATTATTAGGGCATGTTTAGAGATTTGTGGAATAACAGATTATTAGGTGTGTTTATAGTTCGGTAGAATAAAAAATTATTAGGGTATGTTTAGTGTTTTGTGGAACAACAGATTATTAGAGCGTGTTTAGCGTTCTGTGGAATAACTAAATTTGGCAGGTTAGCTTTTTAGATGTATAGTAATAATATACTAAAATTACAATTATCTAGGGGAGTTAAAAAGTAATAAAATTTTTGTAATACACTAAGTATATATATATATATATACAGAGAGAGAGAGAAAGAGAATGAGAGAGAGAGAAAAAAGAGTGAGAAAATAAGAAAGTGGAGAGGTATATGATATGCGCTAAAAGGTCTGCCTACTTCCACCGAACGCCCATAGCCCAGAGGTAGACTCATTTCGGTCGGGTTTCAATCCTGGGTAAAAAAGCAATCGGAGTCTAACCGTACTGATGAGCTGTGATACGGCGAAACAGATATGTCTGCGGATGACAATATATATATGTGTGTGTGTGTGTGTGTGTGTGTGTGTGTGTGTGTGTGTGTGTGCTTGCGTGCATGCCTGTGTAAGTGCGTGCCTGTGTGCGTGTTTGTCTTTGTGCGTGCGTGCGTGCGTGTGTGTGTGTGTGTGTGTGTGTGCTTGCGTGCATGCCTGTGTAAGTGCGTGCCTGTGTGCGTGTTTGTCTTTGTGCGTGCGTGTGTGTGTGTGTGTGTGTGTGTGTATGTCTTTGTGCGTGCATGTGTGCGCGTGTGTGTTCGTGCGTGTGTGTGTGTCTTTGCGCGTGCGTGTGTGTGCATGTGTGTCTGTGTGCGCGTGTGTGTGTGCGTGTGTGTGTGTGTTTGTGTGTGTGTGTGTGTAATGTTTTATTGAAACCCAAAGACAGTTTCTTTTCAGAACTGTTTTGTTCTTTCCTCTTGTTTTCGTAAAATAAGACAAATGTTTAGTTCTCTTACCAGACATTATTTTTCAAAGAACTCAACAACGTAAATCAAACGCTAATTTTCACCAAATATGTTGTTGATGAACAAAGAATATTCAATTCCTAAAAGAATAAACAAGGAAGGGAAAAAATGGTTTTGACAGAAATAATATAATAAAGCCTTTCTATTCCACATCAAAAGCAAAAAAAAATGTATCCATACACAAAAAACAACGTCACATGAAGAACATAAAACGAAGGTACACGTCATCTATGATCGTGATAAACATTCAAGATTAAGCCACTAAAAAATAAAACATTAACTTTTAATTTTATAGAATAACAGCCACACTAAATAATATTGCACGAGACGAAATTAAAATGTAAATTCTTTAGTCAATCTTCAGATCTTATCTCTTTAACGTAGGTCATAAAATTACAGCATTTTCATGTCGGCTAACAAGACATTTATCCAATAATAGAGTCAAAGTTTCTACTAATCAGCATAGTTCAAGAGGCTATAATAGTCCGACTTGTAATAGATAGATACACAACACAACACAACACAAATTTACTACACAATACAAACTACAAAGTCAGTTAATTGTCATACGTGATACACGTTTGGGTGATCATGTCTCTTTCAAATTATGACTGACAAGGCAGAAGATTTTCCTGCGGTAGATTGCCATTACTTTCTGCGGTAGACCTGTTGCCAACTAATCTGTTCTGCTATTCAACCCATAGCTAGAAAGAGGTGATGCATTAATATCCACTCAAATACGAGTATCGATTAAAAATTAATAGCTTTCCCAAGGGTATATGCGCGTAAGTGACTGAAACAAATTCGACTGGGATTCGAACTCGGCTCTCGGATTTCTCTTATCCACTGCAGCACAACGCACATCCCCAGGAAAGTAAAGTTCCACGGAACTGGTATCTAAACTTATTTATTTGTCTGTATGTCTGTGTCTGTGTCTATGTGTGTGTGTGTCCGTTACCTATAGACTCCGAAACGGCTGAACCGATTTTCTTGAAAATCTACACAGTTGTACTATAAACGTCTGCGAGTGTTCTTAGCTAGGTTTTGTGTCGAGGTACCCCGATGAATATCGACAATCGACAATCGAAAAAAATCGGGTTATAGAAGGAGTGGTCCGATTTTAATCAAATTTGATACATTCATAGACAAAGACATAAGAAACGATATTCAGAAGTTTCAAGGTTGCAATTCTTACAATAGTGCAGAAAATGGATAATATATATATATATATATATATATATATATATATATATATATATATATATATATAAAAGGCAAGATGTTTGTGTGTGTATCTGTTTATCTGCCTGTATGTATGTATTTTTTTCAGCCCTTTTATTTTAGTTTTTGCTTCGGGTTTGGCTCTAAGTAGATATAATTGTAGTTCTTAGTCTCAGCTATGATACCATTTACTCAGACGACTTATTTAGCCTTCAAAATTCAGTTTACGACGAAAAAACTTTATTTGATATCGATACCAGGAAATCAAAATTTGACTTAAATTCATTCATTTATCTTTCAGTCTACAGTTTCGCTTTAACTGGAAACAACTATTGCTTTTTTAGTCTTTCATGCCAATGTCCAAAGAGTCTGAGCTTCAGGACCATGGATTAGTTTTAAAGCTTTCATGACATCCGAGCAACGCCGGGCTATACTGCGAGTACTAAATATATTTAATAGTTCCTAATAATATAAACTCAATTGGCATAAATTTGAAAGACGCGCATGCGTTGTAAGCACCTCTCCAAACAAAAGCATCAGCATCTCCAAAGTACTCTTTAAGTTTCTAATTTTCCAAATACAAACCCCATGATAAAAAATAGACTTTTCAGCATTTAATTTCGCATCATTAATTGTCAATATTCTATTTTTTTTAACTTGGTAGATATTAGTATTATCATAAAAACAGCGTTTCGACCCAATTCCCTCTGATCATCATCAGATGTCTAATGATGTGGAATATCTGTAGATTAATGTGATATTTTAGTTACTGGTTCGTTCCTGTTGAATTGATGTCTCACTATTAGATCCAAGGATTGAACTCTTGACCACGGGACGACAGTATGAATGCACAAACAAACTCTATATCTATTACTGCCCCGAAGAACAATAATGGGGAAGTTGGGGGACTTTTATATTCAGTATCAGATACCCATAGAACTTTGGTCGAGATGGTTGGTCCACGCCGCCTTTCATAATTTAATATTTCTTTTCGCAAATGAAAAAATTTGACTATCGAATTTACGGTAAGTATTTCATCCCAATTTATATATATATATATATATATATATATATATATATATATATATATATATATATTAAAAAAGGATTAATTCAAAGATGTTGAATGGCCATTTCGAAATGAAGATCCCCACGGGGGACGACACATCACCTCAGCAACAGAAAAATCCTTTCAGGGTTTCTGAAAGGATTTTTCTGTTGCTGAGGTGATGTGTCGTCCCCCGTGGGGATCTTCATTTCGAAATGGCCATTCAACATCTTTGAATTAATCCTTTTTTAATATATATTTGCTCTGTAATATTTTATTACATGGAGCTCTCTTCCTGTATCATTTTTTAATATTAAAATAAATTTTTAATATTAATTAGGATCGGTTTTTTTGGAATTTACCTTCCTGCTTTTTTCCCTTGAATTGAAGTATCTGAATTAAAATATATATATATATATATATATATATATATATATATATATATATATATATATATATAGTCATCCGCAGACAGATCTGTTTCGCTGCATCTCAGCTCATCAGTACGGTTAGACATCCGATTGCTTTTTACCCAGGATTAAAACCCGATTGAATCTATATATCAGTACGATTTTTATATGATGATTGAATATATATATATATATATATATATATATATATATATATATTCTGTTTATCTATCTATCTATCTATCTATCTATCTATCTATCTCTCTCAGTTTGTTTATTGAATCTATTGAAAATGATAGATAGATAGATAGATAGATATGAACAGACTGGGATAGATAGATAGATAGAGAGAGAGAGAGAGAGAGAGAGAAAGTTTGGGGAACGGCGAAAAGTAGGTAATTAGGCCGTGAGATACATTTAGAAAAAGATTTTCACGCAAAATATATGTTGATTGAATATATATATCAGTATGATTGAACCCCGATTGAATATATCTGTTTCGCTGTATCACAGCTCATCAGTACGGTTAGACATCCGATTGCTTTTTACTCAGGATTGAAACCCACCTGAATGTATATGTATTAGTTTGAACATTAATTTATAATCGAAACTCGCATTTGAGTAGATATTCGTTTTTTAATCAAACAGTATATTTATATATTTATTTCTAGAGAACTGATTATTTAGGATAATTTTGTTACGAAATTATGTGTCATTCGGCAGGATTCGAAACTTCCATGTTTAAATCATGTCGAATGACACACATTTTCGTAACAAAATTTATCGTAAATAATCAGACCGGTAGAAACAAATATATAAATATACTGTTTTATTAAAAACAGAATATCTACTCAAATACGAGTATCAATTGAAAATCATGTTCAAACAAATAAATTAAATATGTCGGTTGTTAAAATCATTTCGTTAAACTTCGGGATTTTCCGTAATATACATATTACGGAAAATCCATTCGGCAGGATTCGAACCTGCGACCCCTATCCACATAGGGTAAGCTACCATTTGATCTGGGAACGTCTTCGACCTCTCGACCACGAATGACCTCCAGTCTAAGCGGGGTTTTAATCAAGTCTATATATTAAATTATATAGATTTGATTAAAACAATTAATTAATGATTAATTAATTGACTTGATTAATGCAAATTAATATATATATATGAATATATATTATATATATGCATTAATATATATATATATATTAATGCATATTTGAGTAGAAATCTTTCATTTAAACATGTTTCCTTGATAACGATTTCATTAATTTTTGAAAAAATACCTTTACAGTCAAACATGAGGACATGACAACACCGGAAAAATAACATTCTTGAAAATGGCCAGTGAAGAGGCTGAAAGCGATTGGAAAGCCTAAAATTATGAAACATTTTTACATTCCTTATCTCCAACAAAAAAGAAACGTAAGAATACTGGTAAAATAAAATATAAAATTAATAAAATCTTCCTTGTCGGACGTTTTTCACGAAATATGTTTATATATATATATATATATATATATATATATATATATATATAATTTAAATGTGGACCTGTTATATGACGTGGTTCTTAACACAGGGATATTGTTGAAGTTGCATACATGGCTACCGCCAGCGTTTTTTCTTAGCCAAAAATGTAATAACCTATCCACCAAGTTGTCATGTAAATCAAAGGGTTTTATGGACGTCTCAGGTTGAAATACAGGTTCTCTTCCGTTCAGCGAAGTTAAGCAATCTTGAACCTGGTCAGTAACTAGATGGGTGACTGTACGGAAATAACAGGTGCTGTTAGTTTGGATGCAGATAATGTAATAAACAACGGCTGTGACTAAGAAATCGCAGAGGCAAGTTCGAATTCCTCTTTTGTTCGTTTTATTTTGAATTTAATTCTTTTCCTCCCTTCTATGGGTTAAATTGTAAAAGTTTTATCAGGAAATTATTATTATCCCCCCACCCAAATTTCTTACAATTCAAAAATATGTCCCGACTTTAATAACCTTAAAAAGCCGTAAAAAATCAATCATGTAAATCGAACAAAATTAATTCGATTAATTGATTTGCAGTCTAGCTTCAACCCTTTAGTTTAAGAATAAGTTCGTAGATATATATATTTTAAAACTTTTACTCTAGCGTTGGAGATATTAAAGATTAAGGATTAATAATATAAAATTGATCACCAGCATTCTTTCAGGGGAAAAGTATCTCCCTATTTCAAAATTTACATTTTTCGTTCTGTTTATAGTAAATAGAGATGGAATTGCAATAGTATTGTATAGAAAGATGGCAGACCTTTACTATACTATAGTGCTGAACATGGATTCTTCCATTGATTATGAATAGAGTCACAAACGAGACACAAAGGAGTCGCAAACGAGATACAAAGTCGCAAGCGAGACACAAAGGAGTTGCAAGCTGATGCAAAGGAGTTGCATTTGAGACACAAAGGACTCGCAACATAGATACAAAGGAGTCGCAAGTGAGACGGAAAGGAGACGCAACCTAGATACAAAGGAGTCGCAAATGAGACGGAAAGGAGACGCAACCTAGATACAAAGGAGTCGCAAGTAAGATGGAAAGGAGACGCAACCTAGATACAAAGGAGTCGCAAGTAAGATGGAAAGGAGACGCAACCTAGATACAAAGGAGTCGCAAGTAAGATGGAAAGGAGACGCAACCTAGATACAAAGGAGTCGCAAATGAGACGGAAAGGAGACGCGACCTAGATACAAAGGAGTCGCAAGTGCGACACAGAGTCGCAATCTAGATACAAAGGAGCCGCAAGTGAGACGGAAAGGAGACGCGACCTAGATACAAAGGAGTCGCAAGCGAGACACAAAGGGGTCGCAAAAGCCCTGTGCTAGACACAACGGTGTTTCACAGTAGCGATAAAGAGTGTTACACTAACTACGACATTCGCTGGTATTGTAATATTAATCCCCGTGATTAAACAGTCCTTTCACTCATCAAGTGCTTTCGTTTGGAATATTATTAACCCGAACTACAAACTGATACGAGCATTAATAAAAGTCCCTTTTGATTTTTTATTTCCTTACAAACAACAATCTTTAAAAATTTAATTACAACGTCAATCACTATCTTCGGTATTTCCGGATCATGTTCCTTCACTCTCCTTTTCCTAACTTCTCCTCTCTCAAGTTTTCTCATAATCTCTCATCACCCCCTGTAACCCCCTCCCCCAAGAGTTGTGAGTTCAATACATAGCCACTGCAGAGGTGAGATTTGAGTTACATAAATAACGGAAACAGATATTCAAAAAAGGCATGACATGTGGAACTAAAACGATCTACCTACCTCTTTGAAAACCATACTAATTTGGGTAGTCATAATTATTAGAGAGACATCGATAGTTGAGCTAGCATGAAGTCACAAGTCAGTGTGACCGAGGGTTTGAACATGCTGGCCTTGTTCAGACTGTTAATCACGCCAAATAAGCCGCTCCCTGCTAAATATTGTAGCTAAGGTCCGCACAACAGTTGTAGCATAGACGACCTGTGGCCTCTGTGGAGAGGGGTGTGAATAACCAGAAATCTGCCTGAACAAGCGTCTGCAACAGGGATTGGCTAGCTGACAGGTATCTTTGGATGCGAGTAGCCAGCCATAAGATTTTGATTTTTATAATCGTATTACCCAAAGCAAGGCATTATACTGCCACTGTTGTGCATGGGGGAGGGGGGGTTACATAGGAAGAAAGTTATGAGAAGGAGTGACAGAATAAAGGGGGTGTCAGGAAGCGGATTGGAGAGGGATGAGAATACTGCAGAAATGAAATGAGAGCATGAGAGAGATGATGCGAGTTAGTGAGATAAGAGGTGACTATTAACTTTGCTTTTAAATTCTTGGAGATTGTAGCTGTCGGGGAAGCAAGCAAACGGAAGGGAATTCTATCTATCTATCTATCTATCTATCTATCTATCTATCTATCTATCTATCTATTTCTTATTTTTATAATCATATCGCCCCAAGCAAGGCATTTTATTGCCACTGTTTTGAAGGGGGTTACATAGGAGGAAAGTTATGAGAAAGAATCACAGGTTATAGGGTGTGTCAGGAAGTGGGTAAGAGATGGATGAGGATACTGATGAGAGTGGAGTGGACATAGAAAGGAGCATGAGAGAGAGGATGCAGTTTAGTGAGATAGGAGATGACTATTGACTTTACATTTAAATTCTTGGAGATTGTAGCTGTCGAGGAAGCAAGTAAATGGAAGGTCACAATGTTCGGCCATTATACCCTCTGACCTTCTTCAGCTGTTTGGATAAAATTCAACGAATTTAGAAGTTAACTCCCTTTTTAGTCACGTGGTGGGGGGGCAGATTGTTTTTATTTTGTTGTCCACGTCTGTGGATTTTCTGGTCGCCTTCCTTCTTCTGAGTTCTGCTCTATGTTTCCGCTGATTCTAAACCAGTATTACCTGGCCACGGGATTAAACTCATAAATTACTATTTCACTAAATTCACGAGCCAACATTTTAGTCCACTACGCTGTTGGGATGTGCGTTGTGGTGCAGTGGATATCGGCTGGGAACGAGAAATCGGAGAACCGAGTTCAAATTCCAGTTGAATTCATTGCATTCACTTACGCACAAATACCCTTGGGAAAGGTATTAATCCGTCTCTTCCCTCCAGTTATGGGTTAAATAACAGGACAGATTGGGTTCTATATAGCCTTGGCTGGCAACCAATCTACTGCAGAGAGCAATGGATACCTACTGCGGGATAATCTTCTGCCCAGTCAGTCATGTTTCTTTCGAGCGTGTTTCATGTATGGCACGTAACTGACTGACGCTATTGTTAGTCCGTGAGCCGGTAGCGCAGGCTGGGTCTCTGTACTTGTAGTGTAGGGAGATGGTTAATTTTTCTTTTATTCGGCCTTGTGTCAGACTTAACCGAACTCCCTACAGCTTACAATTTTTTATGCAGAGTTATAATCATCAGATTTATCATCAGAAGGTTTTCATCATCAGAAGGTTGGTTGTCAGTTGGAATGTGTGGCTTAGTGTAGAAGAGTGGAATAATAAAATACACATTAAAAATAAGTAATTTATTAAAGAGAAAGACTAACATAAGTTGTAGGAGTTAATGTACAATTAGAAACATTAAGAAGTTAAAGGTAGAGTTCGTACAAAATGTTCTAGTAGTAATTGTTGAAATAGATAAGGAGAAAGAGAAAGAGGACAATGTCCGGGTCGCTTGAAGTTTGAAGTTACATGTTTAGATGTGTGTCTCTTCTTCGCTGCTCCCATGTCTGACTAAATGTGACTGGTTAGAGACCATCCTTAAATATTGAATCCAGTCACATGGGGTGGCTCCCAGAACGATTATTTCTTTAGCTGTGGAAAAACCGTTTCTCTGACGTATTTCGAATTTTGCGATTTGATGACCAATCAGGATTCAGAGTTCCGCTACGTACTAATAGGACGATCAATGACTGAGCTGTACTAAATAGGGACAAGATGACATATCAAGAGACGTGAACAACGAAACGGGGCCAATAGATTCTTGTAGATTAAAAGGGTGCAACTGGAAATTCTCTGTACGTGACCCGGATAGACCGACACCTGAAGAAGGAGCAATGGTCGAAACGTTCGGATAACAATAATAAAGATGGGTTATTAGTCCGAATGTAAATATTGTAATTTATTTTGTTGCCTTTAATTTGTACGACAAATTATAAAAATCAGTATTAGTGTTGATTTTTTTCTTTTTCTTTTTTTTTTTTTTTTCTCTCACGGGGCTTATTTTGTGCAAGAGAAGTAGGGTAAGCAAAAGGGCTAGTAGCGTGCAGAGGGCGGGGTCAGAGGGTACGGCGCCCCCGGATATACATATCGGGAGGGCATCTAATCAAAGAGTGAAAAAATAAAAATTTAGTTTATATTTTTGAATAAAGAGTTTAATTCATGTTTATAAAAAATGTCTTACTTTCACGCATTTCTCAGTACTAATCCTTTTAGCCCCACCTGCTTGAGTTTTAGGGGGCTATAAAATCAATGAGTTGCCCCTAGGCTTGCCAACCCTCTGCACGTCAACGAGCCACTTACCTGGAAGGTCTGTGTGGACGGATGACAGAACGGTGATCGGATGCTTTAGCAAAGGAACAAAAACGAGTAAAGAAATAGGAAGCTATGGAGAGACGTGATCGTTTATTTATATCCTCACATAAAAGAAAAAAAAGCCTGTTGCAAATACACAAGTGTCTCCGCTAAAAAAAAATCATTTTCCTAACCTCGAAAACAACAAAGCTGTAATCTGATCCTCCGGGAGGGTAAAAAAATAAAATAAAAATAAAAGATAAAATATGTAAAAAAAAGAAATTTAACAATTTTTTTAATTAAAAAAACGAAAAAAGAAGAAGAAAAAAAAAGCTAATGACTCCCCGTTTCAAGTCTCGGTTAATTCCTCTTTCTGATAAATCCCTTTTCCTTACCCCCATACACCCACTTTTTCTGTCTGTCTGTCTGTCTGTCTATCTGTCTCTTTCTGTCTCTCTCCTCTTTCTATCTCTGGTGTTTTTTTCTTTCTGCTTCTTGTTGCCCAATCTCTTTATTGAATACCTGTTTGTTTGTACGTGTATGGATGTGCGGCTATGTGTAATTTACCATGTTGAGTCTCCTAAAAATATAATCGAACGTGTTCATTTTCTGCTTGTCGCCTTGCAAACCTAATATTTTTTTTTTATTAGATTTTTTTTCAAATTAAATGTTTCAATGTTTGAAGACCAAAAAAAAAAAAATGGAAGTTTAAAGGGAGACAACCAATAATAACACAAGCAAAACTGGCAGATTTATTTTGTTGCAGCGACGGGAAAACGTTGCACCGACTGTGGCTGCTGCAAGCAATTTTCAGTGGATTGTATGCCACCTCAAAATCACAAAATATAGAGGTCGTCAGAGAGAGAGAGAGAGAGAGAGAGAGAGAGAGAGAGAGAGAGAGATGAAGCTTAGAAATCGTGTGATGTATGTGTTTCCTTGGGAAAATGTGATTTTATGGACACACTGGTTTGGGGCTGGGGGTCTGTAAAAAAATGAATACAACAAGGCTTCTGCAAATATATTGATGTTATAAGCGACAAGCTTCATTTGTTAAGGTAGTCACGTAACCAATCAATCACTATAGTGATCGAGTCTATTTTATGCATATCTATCTAATAAATAGTTTCACTTTGTCTCTGTTGATATCACTTTCTATTCACACTAAACATCTATCTACCTATCTATCAATCTATTTATCTATTTCATTCTATTGATTATCTATCTATCTATCTATCTATCTATCTATCTATCTGTCTGTCTACCTCAGTGTGTTCATATCTATCTATCTATGTATCTATATCAGTGTATTCATATCTATCTATCTATCTATCTATCTATCTATCTCATTTTGTTCATATCTATCTATCTATCTATCTATCTATCTCATTTTGTTCATATCTATCTATCTATCTATCTATCTATCTATCTATGTCAGTCTGTTCATATCTATCTATCTATCTATCTATCTATCTATCTATCTCAGTCTGTTCATATCTATCTATCTATCTATCTATCTATCTATCTATCTATCTATCTATCTATCTATCTATCTATCTCAGTCTGTTCATATCTATCTATCTATCTATCTATCTATCTATCTATCTATCTACCTATGTCAGTCTGTTCATATCTATCTATCTATCTATCTATCTATCTATCTATCTATCTATCTATCTCAGTCTGTTTATCAATCTATCTATCTCAGTCTCTTTATATCTATCTATCTATCTATTTATCTATCTATCTATCTATCTATCTCAGGCTGTTCATATCTATCTATCTATCTATCTATCTATCTATCTATCTATCTTCATCTTTTCTTTTTTATTTATTTATCTATCTATTATCACTGATTCCTATATCTCTCCTTATAAAAATGTGGATGCGTGTTTGGTGTAGTACAGATCAGTATGGAAAATGGAATTGATAACCAATGTGCAATTCACTTTCGCTCTCATATCCTTAGAATAGGCAAGAGTCTGTATTGTTCAACAGCTAAGGTGTTAAATAAGTAGACCCTATTCTGTAGCTTTGATAGCAATCAATATAACAAAAGGACATCCCTGAATTCAAAACTGGGGAAGACAATGGCAAACTACATTACAATCTTTTTCAAGATTCCATAGCTGTTCACAGATAATGAAGAAGCTTAGAAAAATAGAGATAGACATTTAACAAAGGAAAGATATGGATAGACAGATATTAAAAAATCTGAAGAGACTGAGATAGATAGATAGATAGATAGATAGATAGATAAAGAAAGAAAGAAGCAGTTTGAGATAGATATAGTTTCAGATCAAATATGGATTCGTATCCAACAGAATGCTAAGACAAAATAAGTACAAATTGAAAACGTTTATCAGTCTAGCATGTTTCACTTTTATTAAAGTTTCATCAAAGACTGAGATATAAAGAAAAAAAAGAAAAGAATATATATATATATATGTATATATACTACCGGCCATAATTATTAGGTCATGCCAGGTTTTTAAAAGAAATGATGTATTTCATACTATTTTTTAGTGGATAATTCTAAATAAAAATAGAATGTTTGTTTTGTTATTATTACTTTGCAAAATTTTACATGGCAAAGAAGCAAAGATGAATTCGTCTGAATTGCCCTAAATTTTCTTCATTCTTTCATTGATGAACTGCAATTATTAAATATTTATAAATTCATTTGATACACATGTTACTGTGCAATATTAACAAAAGAACCATTCTATTTTCGTTTACAATTATTCACTTGGCAATAAATACTAAAAAAATAGTATGAAATACATCATTTTTTTTAAACACTAGGGTGGCGTAATAATTATGCCGGGCAGTATATATATACCAAATGACTACACCCAAATAAATGTAAAAAGAAGACTTGTCAGTGATGAAAATGAAATTCAATTAAAAAAAATTAAAAAATTAGCTGTCATCTAAGAAAATAAGCAGCATTAGAATGATTCATTTTAATAAACTCTAATTTTTTCATTAAGAAAAAAATAATTTTTGGAGATTTCAAACAGTCATTAAAATAATAGTCAAAAACTGAGTCATTAGCTCTAATGCAAGATCCATTAGATGGATTCGGAAGAAATATTCAGGGATAATTGGCCTCATGACTAGCACAGACCAATTAAATTTTGCATTCAATCCAGTGAGGGATAACGTTTCTGAGTTTTTAGTTTTTTTTTAATAATATTATTTTGCATGCCTCATATGCCAAATACTGAATTACCTCCCCTGGATAGCTTTACTTCAATACATTTTCTGAAGATCATATTTTTTGCCAGGAAAATATTATTATTTACAATTTAAAATTTTTTTTTTATAATCATATCACCCAGAGCAATGCATTTTACTTTTTACTGCCACTGTTTTGCAGGGGGTTACATAAGAGGAAAGTTACGAGAAAGAGTGACAGGTTATAAGGGGTGTCAGGAAGTGGGTAAGAGAAGGATGAGAATACTGATGAGAGTGGAGTGGACGGAGACAGGAGCATGAGAGAGAGGATGCAGGTTAGTGAGATAGGAGATGACTATTGACTTTACATTTAATTTCTTGGAGATTGTAGCTGTCAGGGAAGCAAGTAAATGGAAGGGAATTCCACAGGCGGGAAGTGCGAGAAAAGAAGCTGATGGAGTAGACTTTCTGTTTACATTTTATTTATTTCACAGAAAAGGGTGGGACCTAGTTGCTAATCTTGTGGCTTGAGTAAATTTATATGTAGGGGGGACCAGTGAGTTCAGTTCATTGGAGCAGAAGCTGGGAAAGTATTTGTAGAAGAGACACAGAGAAGCCGCATTGCGCCGGTGAGAAAGTGATTGCATCAGAGTTGCCGAGTCGGGATCTATTACATTACAGGTTCTCCATTGGATTTTCTCAAAGACACCTAGGTGGATAGCAGGAGCACCCAACCAGATATGGCAGCAGTATTCAATGCACAGGTGGATGGTAGATATATATATATATATATATATATATATGTGTGTGCAGGATTGTTTCAGACAGGAAAAAACATGATCACCCTATACAGAGAACCGACTTTCTTAGCAGCGGATTTAACTATGTATTCTGTAGCTCTTAACAAATTTTCTCTTGTTGCCTCTTCCCAATCCGGCTCTGCCATCCATTTAATCAACACCCTCAAATATGTCACACATTGCTTTCCCCCTATCTTGCATTCCATCTGTCTGTTCTGTGAGTATTGGATTCTCCAAACCCTTTTCCTCACAATTTCAACTCTCTTTTCTTGATGTTAACTACCAGTTTCCTTTTAGTTTTTATCCTCTTCAAAATCTCACTGTTGCTCACATGATTTGCCCATTGCATCCTCAGCATCCTTCTGTAGAACCACATTTTGGTTGCTTCAAGTTTTTTTTTTCATCTTCAATAAGATTGTCCAGTATTTGCTGCCATTTTGAAGAACAGACAATCCACTACTCTCTTCTTTGTTTCTAACAAAAATTTCCTGTTTCTTAGTACTCTACTTAGCTTCAGGAATGCTTCTTTGCTCATGTTAATACAAAAATTACCAGACAGAAATAAAATGGACACATGTGTGTACATTATCACATAAATCCAGGAGAGACCAACTAGAATTATTTTACGCAAACATACAACTGTTATATGTATAAGAAGAGACAATCCAGTACTCTCTCTTTTTTTTTGTTTCTAACGAAATGCAAGACAAATGCATGTGAAGTCTGCTTAATCAATGAAATACAACAGAAAAAAAAACATACCAGAATTTTCTTTTTTAAATTTTTTATTTTTGGATGGAGTTTGAATAAAAGCAAAACATGGTAAATTAAAAAAATTTTCAATTTGTTGATAAAATGATTTCATTTTTTACAAATAATCAACCCTTTTCAGGTTATATAAAGCCAGCAAATATTATAAATCTTAGGAATTTACTGAAGCAAGTCCTACTAATTAACCCATAGCTGGTGGGGATAAGAAGTAGATTCTTATATTTCAAAGGTTATTTGCACAGTAGTGAATATAACAAAACTGATGAGAATTGGAACTCAGCCCTCCTATTAAAAATTCTTAGCCATCCGAACCATCCAGGCTTACAGCCCTTGTTATTTTGAAACAGTCACACATCTAGGGTTTGAGCAGGCTCAACGTTTCCTATCCCTGGTTATCATATGAGAACTAGTCTTTCGACGTCATATGAGCATAAGCTCTATTTTCCTCTTTGTTCCATATTCTCTCATGATTATATATATATATATATATATATATATATATATATAAGAAAAATTAAGGCAGACATGTTATTTCATGGTAAATAGGAAGTGTAAGCCTATTTCAGGTGAACCATTATCAGCTTCCGTCTTTATTTTACAAAGGATTTTACACGAATGGTTCGTTCATGTAAAATCCTTTGTAAGATAAAGACAGAAGCTGATGATGGTTCACCTGAAATAGGACTACACTTCCAATTTACCATGAAATAACATGTCTGACTTAATTTTTCTTATATTTGCCTTATATGTATTTATATGTATATATGTTTAGAACTCTCTTTGAGAGTTATCATACCACTGTATGTACAGGATACTCCTTTGGATTCTTCTATACCCACACTGCATGCTGATATATATATATATACTGGCCTAATAATTATGGCCAGTAGTGTATATATATAATTATTAGACCGCTTCAGTTTTTTTAAAAGAAATGATGTATTTCATACTATTTTTTAGTATTTATTGCCAAGTGGATAATTCTAAATGAAAATAGAATGGTTCTTTTGTTATTATTATTTGCAAAATTTTACAAGGCAAGGAAGCAAAGATGAATTCGTCCGAATCACCCTAAATTTTCTTCATTCTTTCATTGATGAAACTGCAATATAGGTAATTATTAAATATTTATAAATTCGTTTGATGCACATGTTATTGTGCAATATTAACAAAAGAACCATTCTATTTTCATTTACAATTATTCACTTGGCAATAGAAACTAAAAAATAGTATGAAATACATCATTTTTTTTTAAAACACTGGGGTGGCCTAATAAGTATGGCTGGCAGCGTATACATATATATAGATGGCAGGAGATGTTTAGGTCTATATTAATTTTAGTGTCTTTAGTATTTTTAGTGTGTTTTAGGAAAAGTAATTGTGTTGCAAGGATTTTCTTTTACAGTGAAAGCAAAGAAATTAATAAAAGCTCCAAGAAAGGAAAAACAACAAACATTGTTTCAAATTTATATCCACCCACACATTGAATCCCGACATGATAGCAATTAGCTCAGTTTGTCTACATATGGAGTGATGTTCTCCATACTGGGTGATTTCAAAGAACATCAAGTGGATCGTCGTTCCTTTGAAAAAAAGTTGATGTCATACAAATGGAAGAATGCTTTTACACAATGCACTTCATGCACAATCGCAAACACAACTAGAAATTACATAGAATTTATAATGTATTTTTGTATATATATATATATATATCTTGTATATATATATATATATATATATATATATATTGTGTGTGTGTATATATATATATATATATATTATAGTCATCCGCAGACAGATCTGTTTCGCTGTGTCACAGCTCATCAGTACGGCTTAGACTCCGTCCGCTTCCTAACCCAGTCAGTGATTCTACCCCTAGGCCACGAGCCTCCGGTAGAAGAAGGCAGGCTTTTTAGCGCGTATATTTGCTTACGGTCATATGTTGAATACACCGGTTCTCGCTCAATCAACAAAATTAAGCAATGTTGAGCCTGGTTAGTACTTAGATGGGTGACCGCATGGGAATACCAGGTGCTGTAAGCATTACTGACGGATGTGCATTGTGGTGCAGTGGATGTCAGCTCGGAGGGGGAAATCGGTGAGCCAAGTCCCAATTCCAGTTGAACACTTTGCATTCACTTATGCACTGGTAATCTTGGGAAAGGTATTAATCCGTCCCTTCCCTCCAGTTATGTGTTAAATAACTGAGGTCTGTTGTTCATGCGATCTGTGGCAGACGTCTGCACTGATTGTTTGTTATCAGCAGTTCAAAAAAGTGTGGATGGTGCAACACAAGCTTTCACCACTTCAAACAATTCTTTGTGTGGTTGTCTAACCGAGTTAAATGCTCACACGTCAAGATTGGCGAGAGAGTTCATAATAATATTATATATATATATATATATATATATATATATATATATATACTAGCAGTATAGCCCAGCATTGCGTGTGTGTAAGGAAAGCCTTAAAGCTAATCTATGTTCCTGGAGCTCAGACTCAGCCTAAAGAATATTTGCGTGAAGTTTGGTGAGAATCGGATAAAAGTTGTGGATTTGTATAAAGGACATACAGACAGATAAACAGACACACACACACAAACATCTTGCCTTTATATATATATATATATATATATATATCATTGATTTTCTGCACTATTGTAAGTACTGCAAATTTGAAACTTCTGAATATCGTTTCTTATGTCTTTGTCTATGAGTGTATCAAATTTGATTAAAATTGGACCACTACTTCTATAACCTGATTTTTTCGATTATTGATTTTTGATATTAATGGGGGGTACCTCAACACAAAACCTAGCTAAGAACACTCGCAGACGCTTATAGTACAACTGTGTAAACTTTCAAGAAAATCGGTTCAGCCATTTTAGAGTCTATAGGTAACGGACACACACACACACAGAGACACATACACACAAACCGACAAAGTTCCATTTATAAATAAGTTTAGATATATATATATATATATATATATATATATATCTGTATATATATATGTATAGGAAAAACTATTAAAAAGTTGTAAGTTAAAAATGTATTGTTTTGACAGTATTTATTTTTTCTATTATTTTATATATATATATATATATATATATATATATTTTATATTTTAGACCGGCCTCAGCCTTTCATCAGAAACAAAATTTGTTTCTGATGAAAGGCCGAGGCCCATCTGAAATATCAAATATATATATATAATAATAGAAATAAATAAATACTGTCAAAACAATACATTTTTAAACTTAAAACTTTTTAATAGTTTTTCCTATACATATTAAGACAGTATACGTGAATTATCATTATGCTGTATATATACGTATGTAAGTATATTCATAGAAATAAAAACAAAAGGGAAATTTATCTTAATCAACCCGCTTCATCCACTGATGGACTTTATGAAACCAAATGTAAATATTTTGTTTTGCAACAATAATTTATAAACAAAAGTAAAAATGTTGTTTGTATCTCATACACAGCAGTTTATCAAATACGTTAGTCATTCATGGAATGAAATTCAACTACAACTTTGATCTAAAGAGTGTTTTTATTGAATTTTATCAAAATATAAATTTGCACCCTGGATTTTTTTTCAAATATCTTCATTCCTAATTATTTACATCATTTACATTGTACATACTGATTTTATAATCTTGTTTGCCAAATTCACAACATTTGGATCCAGTGACTTGACCCAAAGAGTTGTGACTTCAATACCTGGATACAGCAGAGAGGAACAAAAATCTTATTGAGTTGAAATAAAGGGAGATAACAAAGATATCTGGAAGTGACATGACTTGAATGAATCATGGAATGAGAACAACCTACCCCAGTGATTAAAATAAACGTTGACATGTACAATGACCAAAAATGGCATGTATATGACAAACAAGATAAGGACAACAGTCTGAACAATATAAATTATGTAAATAATTACAATACCTCATTTCGAAATTATAGACAAATATCTCCATTCCTGAAAGAATTCTGTCTTTCCTACGCTAACCTACATAACTATAAAAAGATCAAGTCACTGGTGCCTCCTCAACAGGTGTTCACTCGTGCAACCAGAATGGCAACTGGGTCCCACTCATTTACAGTTAGGTTAGCCAAATGCAGACGACAATTCTACTCCTGCAGCTTCTTTTCTCACACTTCCCGCCTGTGGAACTCGCTCCCATATTCTTGCTTTCCTGACGGCTACAACCTCCAGAAATTTAAATGCAATATCAATACTCATCTATTAACCACTGGACTCTAGCTCCCTCCCCACCCCGTATATCCTCCCCTTTCTCTCCACCTATGTATTTGTCATTGCACCTGCATTCTCAGCTTTCTATTGCTCCTTTCTAACTAGTTTGTACTCCTCACTCTTTTCTAATTAATCTTTTTACAGTTATGTAGCCCCCAGCTCATCAGTGGCATTTCTGCCTTGTTCGGGGTGAAATGATTAAAAAAAAAAAAAAAAAAAAATTAGGACGAAACGCTTAAATTCATCCTGTTATTTAAAATATATACTTCATAAATTAATCCCAAACTAAAATAATATAAAGATTAATGACATTATAAAAAATTTAAAAACAGCATTTATTTTTTACTTTTTTTATTAGACATTAAATTACATCACTTAGTATCTTCCATAATTTACTTAAACTTATTTCAGTTAGTTTGATGGATATTAATGAATATTTCTTAAATCTAAAAATTTTGAAAAACTACTAAGAGTTTTAATCTTTATAAATACTTGTAAAATAAAATCCTTATATTTATTTTGATAAAGTCTATGAGAGGAGAAAATATGTCAGCTTAGATAAGTTTTTATCTTGTCTTTAGACTAAACTATCACCTGGTTCACACTCCACCCACATCTATTGAACAGGTGAAGAGGCTCATCCCTTGTTCCCTGTTTAGGATGTGGTTTCCAGCTTTCTCTTTTCCATTCTTTTTGCCCTTAAGTAGCCCCCTGCGTATCAGTGGTATTATCGCCTTGCTTGGGGTGATACGATTAAAAAAAAAAAAAAATTGTTTTTTTGAACTTTTATATTTTTTATTATACATTCAATTTTACACCCCCACCACATACACACACACACACACACACACATATATATATATATATATATACAGTGAATAAAGAAATAGGGTTGTTCCAACGAGAGTAATTAGTATAGAATAAAAAGTGTGAGAAACCGTGAACATTTTCTTTAAAGTGTACGTTTATTGTTTTTGTAATTATACATGTTATGAAACATTAAGTGTCCATGACGCTACACGTGTTTCGAGTCTAAAATTGACTCTCTTCAGGCGAATAAATTCGTAGTTTTTACGTTTGAGTTTCTCTACTGCTAAAACAACCCACACCTAATAAATTAAAAAAACCCACATTTAATAAAATTACTTTTAAATCTGTTCATAACACATTACATTGCATTTAAATATATGATTCTGTTAGCATTTTGGGCTCTCGCGCGGTGTGACATCACAGAACCACATTACAAATTTGCAAGCTGCGTTTGTTGTTATTGTTGCTTAGCAAAGTTTTATGTCAACACAAAAAATCATATTTGATGGTGGATGTTTTTATGTTAATGTCCCTGTAACCTCTCTGAAGATGGCTCATGTGAGCTGAAAGCTTAGGACCAAATTAATAAAAAAATATCCAAATGTTGGAGAATTTTTGTTTTTATTTTCGCCTGAAATTAAAGCCAAAATACAATGTTTAGAACGGCTCATGATTAAACATAATAGACATTCATTGTCTCTTATATTTAACAGTATATGTTTAGAAAATTATCTGCTGTCTCGATATACTAACTATATATATATATATATTTGTCATCCACATACAAGCCTTCTTTTGCTGCATCACAGCTCATCAGTGTGGCTTGAGACATCCACTTGCTTCTGGCCGGCATCAAAACTCAAGGAGAGAATGGTAACGTGTGAAGATGGAGAGGATAATCTAAAAGATTTGAACTAATTAATATAAAATATCAGTTCAATAAAAACAGACAGTTCAATGGATATTATCCAGAGCAAATATATCTTTTCCTCTCAATATATATATATAAATCTGTGTTTGTTCACCACCCCAGACCCACCTGTGGTTTATACTGCAACTTAGTTACAGTTTCTGCATGTGAGTGAGAGAGACCAATAAAAGAGAGAGACCATTAAAAGAGAGAGACCAATAAAAGAGAGAGACCAATAAAAGAGAGGGACCAATAAAAGAGAGAGACCAATAAAAGAACAAGAATTAAGAAGAGAGAAATTATTAATTGAAATTGCATTTAAATTTTTGAAAATCAAAAGTGAGTGAAAAGCAAGAAGCTGGAAGAGAGTTCCACAAGGGAGGGAAGAACCTGTTAGCATAGGACTTATAATAATATGAGAAGAAGAAAACATAATTAAGGAGAGAGAACAATAAAAGAACAGGAATTAAGAAGACAGAAGATAATGATTGACATTGCTTTACATTTTTGAAGAGAGTTCCATAAACGAGAGAAGAAACTGTTAGCATAGGACTTATAATAATATGAGAAAAAGAAAACATAATTAAGGAGAGAGAACAAAAAAGAACAGAAATTAAGAAGAAAGAAGAGAACAACTGACATTTTGTTTAAATTTTTGAAGATCAAAGTTGAGTGGCAAGCAAGTAGCTGGAAGAGAGTTCCATAAGTGAGAGGAGAACCTATTAGCATAGGACTTATAATAAGAAGCATTAGGTTGACAAACTCTTCAGAGCAAAAGTAATGAAAATATTTGTAGAAAAGAAAGAGGAAAGCCTTGTCCCCTTTGTGAGAAAGTGACTGAAGTTTAGTTACCAAATCAGTATTGATTACATTAAAGATGATTCTTTGGATATTGAATGGTTCTTTCTTTGCAAAATTTTACAAGGCAAGGAAACAAAAATGAACTCGTCCAAATCATCCTAAATTTCTTCATTCATTTATTGATGAAACTGCAATATAGGTAATTATTAAATATTTATAAATTCATTTGATGCACATGTTATTGTGCAGTATTAACAAAAGAACCATTCTATTTTCATTTACAATTATTCACTTGGCAATAAATACTAAAAAATAGTATGAAATACTTCATTTTTTTAAAACACTGGGGTGGCCTAATAATTATGGTTGGTAGTATATATATATATATAGCAAATCTACAGCGTGCGATAGGCAAATTGTTGCTATTTACCTTGTAAAATTTTGCAGTGTAATGATAAAAAAGAACCATTCTATTTTCATTTACAATTTTTCACTTGGCAATAAATACTAAAAAATAGTATGAAATACTTCATTTTTTTAAAACACTGGGGTGGCCTAATAATTATGGTTGGTAGTATATATATATATATAGCAAATCTACAGCGTGCGATAGGCAAATTGTTGCTATTTACCTTGTAAAATTTTGCAATGTAATGATAAAAAAGAACCATTCTATTTTCATTTACAATTATTCACTTGGCAATAAATACTAAAAAATAGTATGAAATACTTCATTTTTTTTAAAACACTGGTATGGCCTAATAATTATGGCTGATAGTATATGTATCTATATTTTCATCAAGTAAATATATTTTTATTAAAATGTAGCATGAAATTAGTATAACCATATCAACTGTTGGTGTAATATTTATCTAAACTAAATGTTAATATGTTCGTAATAGCCATAATTAATAGATTCCCAGCCAACATCATCATTATTATTATTATTATTATTTTTAAGGAAAATGACTGACAAAACTTTTACAATATTTTACCTACAAAATCAACAGTAATTACTATAATTATTGATATTATTATTCTTATTATTATATTATTTTCATCATATTTTTACTTCTGCTATGATCACACGACCTACCAAGTCTGTTGAAAAACCTAAGGCAGGTTGTGGTGTGTTGTTATGGTTCCATTTCATTTGTTTTTCTATCTCCCATAACATCCCAGCACAAAGTTCTCCTTCGTGTATGGGCTGTACTTATCAATTATCGTTATTATTATTATTATTCCATTATTTTTCTGTCGTATGCACATTTTAATATGGATCCAACTAATTAAAAATGGTTTCATGGCTTTTTCCAGAAATCGTTTTTATAGAAAAATCTCAGATGATATATATTTTACATAAATAAAGCCCTTTGTATTGTGTGATTTAACTAATAAACAAAATTTTTTGAATTTTTTAAGGCATTATTATTATTATTATTATTCTTATTATTATTATTCACATAATTATTATTATTATTATTATTATTATTATTATTATGATTTTAGTTCCTGGTCAGGTTAATTTTCACGTAAGAAAATAAACTCGTCATTTGTTCTTTTCACCAAAATGTTAAAACCAATATTATTCAATTTAAGAAATCATGACTTTCTAATTTTCTTCAGGCAATTCATAATAACTGATTTTCCATTTTTCAAACGTACAAACAGGGATTTTTTTACAGATATATGTGTGAAATTTTTAAATAACTGAATTTTTCAAAATTAGAGAGGAGCTACTTAAGAATCTTAAAACACATTCATTCATGTTTGTATGATCCTAATATGTATCTATAAGTGTGATTACATCTGGACATGTATATATATATATAATTTATTTATTTAAACATTATTTTTCATGGAATAAGAGCAGATATGAATATCATAAAAAATCAGGAAATCATGTGTTTAAAAAGGCTTAATTTAAGCTGCACATCATTCGTCATCGAGCTGTCTAATACACCTCAGATTAATTGAACATTTTCCTAGGCCTAGGGGATGTAGGTTCAAATCCTGCTGGAAGATGCATATTTTTCTAAAAATATTTCTTGATTATTCAGGCCAGTAGATAAACATAAATATACTGTTTAATTAAAAAAAAAAGAGTATTTACTCAAATTTGAGTATCCAATAAAATGTTTAAACAAATAAATTAAAACTATGATGGAATTAATCCATTTCATATTTCGTAAAATATATATATATTCATGCATGTTTCATCAAATAATATAGACAGGTTTTGTCTATTTATTTTATTTAAATATTTTTCATATTCTCTGATAATCTTAATATCATTATAATTAAATGAAGAAAGAAAATTACAATATTGATACATCATTTCCTTAATAAACCAATCTCAGCTTTCTGCTTACATAAGCCATTTTCAAAGATGTCAAATTACATTATATATTATAAACATAGACACACAATAATGACGAACTGTTTTTGTTTACATGGAATATTTCCGAGCAACAACAAACTCATGCATTTAAGACAGCTCGTGACGTCACATATAACCCAGCAAGAGTGAAAACAAGAAATATTAAGTATGGGAAGCCTTTGGAATAAACCAATGTCTTCTGTTATTAATTATAATCATTTAAGGATATTTATAGAGATTTCATAATTTATCTTGTTCAGGTGAGGTTTCAACTGTTTTATAGCTTCAAGAATTTTTAGTTTCCAAAAAACCATAGTTGAAAACACAACTTTGCTTAAACATGAAAACAATAAACAAAAGCTAAAAGTCTGACATCTTTGAAAATGGCTTATGTAAGCCAAAAGCTTAGATTGGATTATTGAAAAAATTATGTCTCAATATTTTAATTTTCTTTCTTCATTTAATGATAATGCTATTAAGCTTATCAGAGATGAAAAAATTACATAAAACAAATAGACAAAACTTGTCTATATTATTTAATGAGATATGCATTAATGAAAAAATGCTGCCTAAATACACACAGTATATATATATATATATATATATATATATATATATATATATGTATAAATCGAGGTAAAGTGAACCAACAGCTTTACAACTCCGAGTTCTCTGACATTTACTTTTGTTTATAAAAGTGCTCAATATAATAAATATTGTAGAGCATAATATAATCATATATAAAATTTGTTTTTTAATTAAAAATCTATCTCGTCATCAGAGAATGTTAGATCATAGTAGCGAAAATGATTTTCACAGTAGGGAAAATCATTTTCATTACTATGATCTAACATTGCCTGATGATGATAGAAATTTCAAAACATAAAAATTTCTGTATTGCAATGTATTTTTAATTAAAAAAACTAATTTTATTATATGATTATATATATATATTACAAAATATTATGAAATGGAATAAATCTATTTCAAAATATTTCATAATATATATATATATATATATATATATATCATGTATGACACTTAACTGACTGAATATAATAGTTAAAAACATGATTAAGGCTTCTGCTGGGCATAAAGTGGGGGATCAGTTTTATATTGTTATGAAGTAATAAACTGATCCCCCACTAATTACTACTTAATAATATAGTACATCTCTTCCCCCATCTAGCTATAAGTCAAATAACAGGACAGATTGAGTTCTATAGCCTTGGCTGGCAACCAGTCTACTGCAGAAAGTAATGGCAACCTACTATGGGATAATCTTCAGCCCAGTCAGTCATGTCGCTTTCAAGATATGATCGTCCAAAGTGTGTATCACGTATAGCACTTAACTGACTGATTGTTAGTTTTTTTCGTCTGAACATAATTTGCAAATTCTGGTATTGTTATTGTGTGGGCTTCTCTTTGAATGCTTTACTTTTGATTTTGTTGGGGATATTTCTTTTTCATTCTATATTTTGATAGGTTTTTGCTTATTTTTCAGTTTAAATGATGTTTTGTTGTTATCATATCTTTTCTTTATAAGTTGTTTCTCTTGCGCCTATGTAAATTTTTTCTTGTGTTAATGTTATTTTTTGACGATAGTTTAGTATATTATGTTATTGGCTAGACATTTGTTGTTAAGTAGACATTTTTCTTTGCTTCGGCATTTACATTTATTCATTTTGACTTATTGGTTGTTTTTATTTTGATTGTTAATTGTTTTGCTGAGTACTAGCAGGATAGCCCGGCATTGCTCGGGTGTAATGAAAGCTTTAAAACTAATCCATGGTCCTGGAGCTTAGACTCTTTGAACGTTGGCACAAAAAACTAAAAAGCAATAGTTGTTTCCAGTTAAAGCGAAACCGTAGACTGAAAGAAAAATGAATGGATGTAAGTCAAATTTTGATTTCCTGGTATCGATATCAAATGAGTTTTTTTCGTCATAAACTGAAATTTGAAGGCTAAATAAGTCCTCTGAGTAAATGGTATCATGGCTGAGACTAAGAACTACAATTATACCTACTTAGAGCCAAACCCAAAGCAAAAACTAAAATAAAAGGGCTGAAAAAATACAGACATACAGGCAGATAAACAGACACACACGCAAACATCTTGCCTTTTATATATATATATATTATCAATTTTCTGCACTATTGTAAGAACTGCAACCTTGAAACTTATGAATGTCGTTTCTTATGCCTTTGTCTATGAGTGTATCAAATTTGATTAAAATTGGACGACTCTTTCTATAACCCGATTTTTTCGATTATCGATTTTCAATATTTATTGTGGATACCTCGACACAAACCCTAGCTAAGAATACTCGCAGACACTTATAGTATAACTGTGTAAATTTTCAAGAAAATCGGTTCAGCCGTTTCGGAGTCTATAGGTAACTGACAGACACACAAAGTTCCATTTATAAATAAGTTTAGATTAGATAGATTTTTTATTGTGATTGTTTATTAATTTCTACATTTTATCCATGCATCTGTAACTAATTTTAATTCTGTTTTTGTTGATGCTTGTTGTTTGCTGTTTTTAGTAAGTGTTTTCTAATTATTTCGAAAAATATTTTTTCTATTTTTGCTGTTATTGTATTCTTGTAGGGATGTTGAACCAGATTATATTTCTTTTTCTGTTGCTTTTATGTTGTTTTCCTTTTCGTATTTTAGTTTGTTTAAATATCCGCTGTTTCTTAATGCTGATTCACATATTTTTTGGTTTCGTTGAATATTTTTAGGTTGCTGGAATTTTATGAGATTCTTTTATTCATATGGAAATGTTCTTGAATATGTTTGGGGATGGTTGCTGTTTTTGTTCATGTATATGAGATCGTTGTTTGCTTTTTGGTATGTTTTGTAGGTTCCATTGTTTTGGCTGAATGTTATATTTAAGAAATTTATTATTTTTGATTAAATGTTTCTTCTATTGGAAATTCTACTGTTTTGAATGATTTTAATATTTGTTTTCTTATTTTTCTGTACATTTTGCCTTTACAGTTTCATATTATTAATTAGTTCTCATCTCTCTATAAATCTACCTCTTTTTTTTAAATTAATAATATTTGTTAGCTTCTTGATAATGCATATGGCTCTAGTGAATATTCACTGTGGTGCAGTGGATATCGTCTTGGAATGAGAAATCGGAGACCTGAGATCAAATTCCAGTTGAATTTGTTGCACTCACATATACAAAAATATCCTTGGGAAAAATTCATCACTTCTCTCTTAAGCTATGGATTAAATAACATTGTAGATTGGGTTCTATAACCTTGGTTAACAACCGGCCTACTGCAGAATATAATGGCAATCTACTTTCTTTTTTTTTTTTTTTTAATCATTTCACCCCGAGCAAGGCGGAAACGTCACCGATGTGCAGGGGGTTACATAAATGTAAAAAGATTAATTAGAAAAGAGTGAGGAGTACAAACTAGTCAGAAAGGAACAATAGAAAGCAGGTGCGATGACAGATACATGGGCGGAGAGAAAGTGAAGATTATACAGGGGAGGGGAGAGAGCTAGAGGCCAGTGGTTAGTAGATGAGTATTGACTTTGCATTTAAATTTCTGGAGGTAGTAGCCGTCAGGAAAGCAAGAATACAGGAGTGAGTTCCACAGGCGGGAAGTGCGAGAGAGGAAGCTGCAGGAGTAGAATTGTCGTCTGCATTTGGCTAACCTAACTGTGAATGGGTGGGACCCAGTTGCCAGTCTGGTTGCACGAGTAAACACCTGTTGAGGAGGCATCAGTGACTTAAGCTCATCCGAGCAGAAGCCATGAAAGTATTTATAGAATTGTGGGAAAAATGTTCTGCCCAGGTAGGCACGTCTTCTCTGACATATGATTGTCCAAGCGTGTATTACATATGGCACTTAACTGACTGATATGTCTATAAGTTTGCATTTTATGTGCCATCGTAGCTACCTATTGTTATATCAAATTATTATTGTTATTGTTATTATTACAATTATTATTATAATTATTGCGTTATTTATCCATATTTTGTTATGGTATAATATTATTTTTGTCAGTGTTTAATTATATTTTTGTCTTTGTTGAGGATATTTATGTATTTTTTGCTAAAATTAGCAATTTTCTCTATTGGTAATATTGTTGAACCAATTAATTGTTTCTTTTGCATTTTTCAATTGGATTAAAAGGTCAAGGAGTTGAGGGGTCAGAATTTTGGGATAAAGACAATGAAAATGAAAAAAATATTTCAGAAAATATAAATAACAACAATTCTTTTTTTAATTCATTCTTTGTCAAAGTTTGGCATCACAGGCAGATACACAAACTATTTAGCTATGACATCTTTAGAACAGCCTTCTAAATTATAAAGCCTTTCCTATTGTATCAGATAAGAAATTAATTAAAATCAACCTTCTTCTTCACTTTTACAAAAATTAACAATGATGTGTGAAATCCTGGTTTTCCCAAATAGAAAAACGATTGACCATCTACTTAAAGAAAAAGTCCTAAATCAGATTTTGCAAGTAGGTGTTAAATTGATTTTTGACCAATGGGAGTGACTTGCACCATCAAAAAGGACTTGACGAGTAAGTGCAAAAAATCTAGATTACAATAAAAGGACTTCATCAACTTCAGTCAGGCAGAGTGTTAGATGGGAGCTGCGAGACACAACATCTAAAATGTAACTTCAACTTCAAGCGACTCGGACATTGTCCTCTTATATCTTTCAAAAATTACTACGAACATTTTGTACGAACTCTACCCTTAACCTCTTAATAATGTTTCTAATTGAACATTAACTTCTACAACTTATGTTATTCCTCCTTTTAATAAATTTCTATTTTAAAATTCAAAATGTATATACTATTATTACACAATTCCACACATTCCATCCTGCCGACAACCAACCTTCTAATGAAAATGTAATGATGATAATTCAAGATAAAAATTGTAAGCTGTAGGGACTTCGGTTAAGTCTGACACAAGGCTGAATCAAAGAAATATTAACCAGCTCCCTACGCTACACTATTCTATGAAGGTTGTCGATAATGGCCAGTCTGCTGAAGCTCATGTGTCCAATGCAAATATTGCCAAATGTCATGTCTTCTTTCTGTCACATTTTAACGAACTGCCTAAAAATATTCTCAGATCGTCTGTAAATGTATGACTCATCTAAAAATCTAGATGACTTAAGTGTAACCCCTAACAGCTCGATGTGCGAAAAACTGGCTCATAACAGTCAATACCTAACAAACCAAGCTAGTAACATTTTCTCGACCCCACTGAATTTTTTCAAGTCAATGAGGTTTCACATCTTGAATGATTTTTGTGACTCATGCACACTCCAGACCCCCAGTAGAACTCGTATATATAATCCAACAGGAAAGAAGCTGAAAGAATGGCTTGTTTCCTCTAGATCAGTATCTTGCAATATTTTAAGCAACGGCACAGCTAGAAACAAATGAAAATATCATGGCCGATTTAGCAAAGTTTTTAAATTGTTTACATTTAAATGTTATAGAATAAAAACATAGATTTTAAAAAGATTCATGCACAAATAAAATTACTTAATTCCAATATTTCTGTCTAAATTTCTGCAATGAGATCGTATTTACAGTATTTACATTATTCGGACTATAGTCCTCATTTTTGTTGCCATTTGTACGACATTTAATAATAGATCATTCTATTTGTCTATATTTCTGAGATGAGGTAGTATTTAAAGTATTTACATTATTCGGACTATTGTCCTCATCTTTGTTGCCATTTGTACGACGTTTAATAATAGATCATTCTTTTTGTCTATACTTCTGAGATGAGGTAGTATTTCCATTATTTGGACTATTGTCCTCATCTTTGTTGCCATTTGTATGACGTTTAATAATAGACCATTCTTTTTGTCTATATTTCTGAGATAAGGTAGTATTTACATTATTTGGACTATTGTCCTCATCTTTGTTGCCATTTGTATGACCTTTAATAATAGATCATTCTTTTTGTCTATACTTCTGAGATGAGGTAGTATTTCCATTATTTGGACTATTGTCCTTATCTTTGTTGCCATTTGTATGACATTTAATTATATATCATATTTTTTTTTGTCTATATTTCTGTGATGAGGTAGTATTTACAGTATTTACATTATTTGGACTATTTTCCTCATCTTTGTTGCCATTTGTACGACATTTAATTATAGATAATTTTATTTGTCTATATTTCTGAGATGAGGTAGTATTTACAATATTTTTAGTATTCAAACTATTCTCCTCATCTTTCTTGCCATTTGTACGATGTTTCAGCTGTTGTATGCTCCGGCCTTCTTCAGGTGCAAGGAATTTTGAACCGAACTCTTTATTACAATTTTTGTAATTATCAATCTCTGTGGGTTATTTCATGCCAAAAAAGGTCGGGTTTTAAGGTATGTTTTTTTAATGTTTGTTTATAGTGAGAAGGTTGATTTAGTCAGATTTTGATGAAATTTTTTTATCTTTGAAAACTGAGGATCTTCTAGTTTTGTATTCAAAAATGTATTGCTAGTAATAATTTTTCCTTCAAAACTATATTATGGCTATAATTTGTTTTGTTTTCTTAAAAATGTATGTTTTTTTCCATAAAAGTTTATTTTTATGTATTAGTCAGTTAAGTGACATACATGATACACACTTTGGGCAATCATGTCTTGAAAGAGACACGACTGAGACAGAAGATTATCCTGCAGTAGTTTGCCATTGCTTTCTGCGGTAGACTGCTTGCCAGCCAAAGCTATAGAACCCAATCTGTCCTGTTATTTGACTCATATCTAGAGGGGGAAGAGATGTATAATATTATTAAGTAATAATTAGTGGGGGATCAATTTAATACTTCATAACAATATAAAACTGATCCTCCATTTTATGATCACTTGAAGCCTAATCATGTTTTCAACTATTATATTCAGTCAGTCAGTTAAGTGCCATACGTGATACACACTTGGGCGGTCATGTCTCAAAAGTGATGTTACTGACTGGGCAGAAGATTATTCCACATTAGGTTGCCATTCCTTTCTGCGGTAGACTGGTTGCCAGCCAAGGCTATAGAACCCATTCAGTTCTATTATTGTGTCACTGTGTCAGACCAGAAAGTTTTTTCTGCCTGAATCAATCTTGCACATATACAAATCAACCATCAGCCCGTGCATAGAATACTGCTGTCATATCTCGTCAGGCACCTCTGCTGTTCATCTCAGTGTTCTTGACAGACTCCAAAGGAGAATTTGTAATGTGAGAGCTCCCGACTTGGCAGCTCGACTCCAGTCACTTTCTCACTGGCAGGATGTGGCTTCCCTCTGTCTCTTCTACAAATATTTTCATGGCTTCTACTCCAACGAACATAAGTCACTGGTGTCCCTGCCACAAGAATTTACTCTCTGATGTAGCTCCCTGCACATCAGTGGTGGTACTACCTTGCTTGGGTTGAAACTATTTAAAAAAAAGTTTTATTTTTAATAATTTTCACCTCATGTTTTTAGTTATCTATTCGAAAATATGTGCTTATTATTTCCTACTTTTTACACCCGGCTTACGGCCATACACCGGTTCTTGCTCGATCACCAAAGTTAAGCAATGTTGATCCTGGTCAGTATTTAGATGGGTGACCGCTTTGGAATGCCAGGTGCTGTAAGCATTTATTGCTTACGGCCATATCACGTTGAATACACCGGTTCTTGCTCGATCACCGAAGTTAAGCAATGTTGATCCTGGTCAGTATTTAGATGGGTGACCGCTTTGGAATGCCAGGTGCTGTAAGCGTTTATTGCTTACGGCCATATCACGTTGAATACACCGGTTCTTGCTCGATCACCGAAGTTAAGCAATGTTGATCCTGGTCATTATTTAGATGGGTGACCGCTTTGGAATGCCAGGTGCTGTAAGCGTTTATTGCTTACGGCCATATCACGTTGAATACACCGGTTCTTGCTCGATCACCGAAGTTAAGCAATGTTGATCCTGGTCAGTATTTAGATGGGTGACCGCTTTGGAATGCCAGGTGCTGTAAGCGTTTATTGCTTACGGCCATATCACGTTGAATACACCGGTTCTTGCTCAATCACCGAAGTTAAGCAATGTTGATCCTGGTCAGTATTTAGATGGGTGACCGCTTTGGAATGCCAGGTGCTGTAAGCGTTTATTGCTTACGGCCATATCACGTTGAATACACCGGTTCTTGCTCGATCACCGAAGTTAAGCAATGTTGATCCTGGTCAGTATTTAGATGGGTGACCGCTTTGGAATGCCAGGTGCTGTAAGCGTTTAGCGATGGATGTGCGTTGTGGCGCAGTGGATATTGTCTCAGAAAGAGAAATCAGTGAGCCGAGTTCGAATTCCAGTTGAATACCCTACATTCACTTAAGCACTGGTACCCTTGGGAAAGGTATTAATCCGTCCCTTCCCTCCAGTTATGGGTTAAATAACAGGGTAGGACTTGGGACCCTGCCCTTAAAAACAAATCCCAATGAATCTTTGTACTCAAAAAGAAAAAAGTATTACTAGACACAAAACTTATATAAGAAACAACAATAAATTGTTAAAAAGAAAAAGTTATTACCAGCAATAAATAAATAAAATTTAGTTGGCAATAAATGACCCGCAGAGTTTGATATGCCATAAAGCAAAAACAACCAACCAACATTTTACATCCTGTTCAGTAATCCACTACCTTGTGTGGCACTTGGGCCTTGTATTGTGCAAACGATAGTCTTAAATTTCAGCAACAAGGAAAGCCAAAGAACACAGCTGCAGAACTGTTTGGCTAAAGACAATAAAAATGATGAAACTGAGATAAAAAGAATAACTGAATAATAGTAACAACACCTAAATTCAGACAACACTTTTGCTTTTGGTACGCTAAAATATACAAAATTCCTACTGATGAATAAACAATCTATCATATTTTTTTCCTGTACTTTTGCCCTAACCATTCAATTTCCCTAGGGTGCAGTTTGAACAAATGGTGTTTAGGATATGAATCATAATGTGGAAAAATGACTAACCTAGAAACATCTGGTGGTGCGGTATGTTTGTGCAAATGAGATCATTTTCCTCTGGGAATTCCAGAAGTAATAGCTGCCAAAGAAATACACAATAACTAATCTTGTTGGTGAGGCTTACATACAATTGCCAGCTACATGCATTGTAGAAAGGAACACCTTGCAGGTGGATGCAGAGAGACATGAATATAAACAATGAACTAAAGTATATACAAGACCAATGCTTACCTATAGACTCAAGTATAAACACAACCAATATTTACCTTGAGACTCATGTATAAACAAGGCCAATATTTACTTACAGACAAAAGCATAAACCTGATTAGTGCTAACCTATAGACTCAAGTATAAATTAAATTGTAGATGCAAATATAAACCTGGATAAAGTTTATACATAGATTCTAGTAAAGAGACTCATACATAAATATGATCAATGGTTAAATACAGACTCTGGTATAAATCTGACCAACATTTACCAATAGAACCAATGTTTACCTATAAAATCAAATATCAATCAAACTTGTAGAGTTAGTAATAGCATGTACCAATATTTACCCATAAACTCAAATATCAATCTAACCTGTAGAGTCAAGTATAGCCTGAACCAATATTTACCTATAAACTCAAGTATTCATTTGATCTGTAGAATTAAGCTTAGCCTGAACTAATATTTACCTACAAACTCAAGTATCAATTAGATCTGTAGACTTAAGCATAGCCCGGACAAATATTTACCTATACATTCAAGTATCAATTCGATCTGTAGACTTAAGCATAGCCTGGACCAATATTTACCTATACATTCAAGTATCAATATTAAGTATTAACCAGACTAATATTAGCAATAGACTCAAGTATAAATGCGGCCAAGTTGTTGGGTTTAAAAACGTTAGTTAAATGAATTCCGTTACTTAGCAGTGGTGAGTTCAATCTATACCAGGTTGTGCAAAATGAATCATGTACCCAATTTTCCATGTACACATTACTTTTTACATTACTCAGCCATGTGTGAGAATTATTGTATTGTTGACTAAAATCTGTCTGATATTACCTACTTGGCTATGTTTTTCTAAGAAATTTTGTTTAATTGAACTCTGATCATATATGTATAACGCTCGAAGATTTTGTGTGCGTATATCTGTGCACAGATATATGCACACAATATACACACAGATATACGCACAGATATACGCACACTTGGCTGCATTTATATTCATAGAATACTGAATTTGTCTTATCTTATATTAATTTATGTGTTAATATGACCAATATATTCACCAAACACATTTTTTAGTGGAGTATTTTTTCCTGCTAGTAGTGCTGTACGGTAAATTATTGACAAGTGGTGTTCCACTTGTCGATAGCAAAAGTTTGCATTTTATATCTGCCAAATAAGTCGACACTTAGTTTTGGAAAGATTTTTTAATCTCGAAAACTTGACTTGTACATCGAAATTTGTGGTCTGCTTATTATTATTATTATTATTATTATTATTATTATTTTGGATCAAAACCTTTTTTGGTATAGCAATATTGTATTTTTTGTTTTTGTTTTCTTAATACAAGTCACATTGTTTAGTGGAGATGGACTTAAACTTTTTCCAAGGTTATTTATGCATAAGTGAATGCAACGAACCTGACTGGGTCTTGAACTCGGTTCTCCGATTTCTCATTCCATATATATAGATACGTATGCTCACATGGTAGTTGTCATGCATTAGCTAGGGTTACCTCTGTTAACTACGGCAGAAATATGGAGGGAGTGAAATATTTTTGGCCTCCAGTCCCATATGTGTATATGGCTTCCAATTTAAATGCACCCTTGAGCCGAATTTCATTCGAGTGAACGAGCGGTTAAATGTTATGATAAAACCCCCCATTTTTTGCAGATTTGCAAATATCCTTATGCTTATCTCTGAGAGGGACAACACCCTCAAACGGTATCTCGAAACGGGAGAACTCAAGTTAATCCCTAGTGCCTGTAATGTTCTCAAAACTGGTAATCCTAGTCCTATGTACACGTCGAACTTCTACTCCAAACTCGGACTTTTCCATATTATTTTCCAGTGGGTGTCGTGAGGATAAATCTAACCTTATTTATAAATGGAACTTTGTCTATGTGTGTGTGTGTGTGTGTGTGTATCCGTTACCTATAGACTCCAAAACGGCTGAACCGATTTTCTTGAAAATTTACACAGATGTACTATAAGCGTCTGCGAGTGTTCTTAGCTAGGTTTTGTGTCGAGGTACCCCGATAAATATCAAAAATCGATAATCGAAAAAATCGATAATCGATAATCGAAAAAATCGAGTTATAGAAGGAGTGGTCCGATTTTAATCAAATTTGATACACTCATAGACAAAGACATAAGAAACGATATTCAGAAGTTTCAAGGTTGCAGTTCTTACAATTGTGCAGAAAATCGATAATATATATATATAAAAGTCAAGATGTGTGTGTGTGTGTGTGTGTGTGTGTGTGTGTGTGTGTGTGTGTTTATCTGTCTATATGTCCTTTATACAAATCCACAATTTTTATCAGATCCTCGCCAAACTTCACACAAATATTCTTTACGCTGAGTTTGAGCTCCAGGACAATGGATTAGTTTTAAAGCTTTCATTACACCCGAGCAACGCCGGGCTATACTGCTAGTACATTGATAAAATCGTATTTAGTTGTGGCCATTGTAGAACATAGTATTTGCACACACGGAGAGAAAACCAACTTTTTATATATATATTTCATTTTCTGGCTTTTGAGCGGAAATCTGTGCACAGATTTACGCACACATAATCTTCGAGCGCTACATATATGATCAGAGTTCAATTAAACAAAATTTCTTAGAAAAACATAGCCATGTAGGCAATATCAGACAGATTTTAGTTAACAATACAATAATCCTCACTCACACACACAGTAAAAAGAACCTTCAGATATTGGAGGCCATCTACATTAAATCAAAGCAACCCACACTTCATAAACTTACGTTTAAATCAGGTCATAACACATTACATTGCATTTAAATATATGGTTCTGTTAACATTTCGAGCTCTCACGAGGTGTGAACCGCATTACAAATTTACGAACTGCGTTTGTTATTTGGTAACTGTTATCGTTTCTTAGCAAAGTTTTATGTCAACACAAGATAAAATCGTCGCTGATGGTGGATGTTTTTATGTTAACGTCCTTGTAACCTCTCTGAAGATGGCTCATGTAAACCGAAAGCTTAGAACCAAATTAATAAAAAATTATCCAAATGTTGGAGAATTTTTTCCTTATTTTCACCTGAAATTAAAGCCAAATACGACGTTTAGAACGGCTCATGATTAAACATAAAAGACATTCATTGTCTCTTATATGTAACTATATGTGTAGAATATATATATATAGTGTGTGCGTGTGTGTGTGTGTGTGAGAGAGAGAGAGAGAGAGAGAGAGAGTGAGTGTGTGTGTGAGAGCGTGAGAGTGTTTTGATTACTTTCTTTTCCATGAAGAAAATCATAATTTATTGAATCCTATTTAATTATAAGGCAATACAAACCGACACATCGACTCGTAAAAGAAAATATCTCGGTTGTTGGAATAATTTATGATTTAACATTTCAAGTTCTAACTGAACATGACATTTGAAAATGCTAAACTGGCGATAGAATCAATTAAACTGAGAAATTTTTTTAAAGAATTGCCGGAATATGTTGAAGTAAAAGAGATTAAAACTCAGATGACTTTTAATCGTAGATTTACATGTATCAAACACTAAGTCATGTATTTCCGTCGAGATATGTGCCTAATGGAGGTTAATAATTTAATAAAACGTCGGATTGACTCAAATATGTACATTATTATAGCCACGATACGATAACACCGTATTTCATGGAACCGAATAACAAAACTGCTTTGTTCCCACAAAAAGTTTTATACCACTAGTTTAACACAAAATTATATATGCATACTTACACGTGTCCACACAGAGAAATTACAACACATGTCTACACAACAAGTAGTGTGAAAAGTGAATGCAAATATTGGATCTTACACATAATGTGGAGATTTTTCTGTGTTTCTGGAGAAGTTAGGATTCCAGATACAAGCGTGCCGGATTTATCTACTATGTTGGTACCGAGAAGATATTCCTCTAACGAGAAACACACAAATTCCTGGGTTTTTTTCCAAATAGATGACTGGAAGCCGTAGTTATTTTCTATATCAGAAGAATATATAGTTCCATAGGAAATCAGTGCTATAGGCTTGTTAACTGCACCATGTGGCTGAAAAGGCAGGTAGATCTCAGATGCAGGGGGGGGGGGTTCTGAGAGTAAGAAAGAATCAAAAATCTTTAGAAGAAATCAGAAATCAAATCCTAAACAGAAAACAAGGGATAAATTTCTGCTCTTGTACAGTTGATCGGAATGGACTGTGAACTGGACAATAGGCGAATCTATCTACTGCTTCGATCTCTTCGGGTTAATGTATTAAAAAAAAAAAGCAGCTTCCTCAAACTATAAGTAAAATAGCAAGGTAGATTGATCTTTTTTACCTTGAGGCAGCAAAATGCTGAATTGAAACTAGTCTGAAGAGGGATGAATTTACCCTACATTATCTGCTGTCGTAGTACGTGTGGTAACCTTACGACCCAAACTGATTATGGGATGTGTATATAAATGTGTTGTAAGTTCTGTGTTATATTTATCTTCTACATGTCTGGGAATGCTGGGAAAACACCTTACTGAATGAGGAACTTGATAAAGGTCTTTTTGGTGACTGGTTGTACTATACACAGGTTAATTTTATCTGGAGCGGTTAAAATTCATGTGAAAAAAAAAAGAAGTTGTAATATACAAAACAACTGACTTATAATCGTGTATATTGGATATAGCGATTTACGAAGCATAGCTTATATGTGGCACAAGGCCGAAAGTATTGAGCACTCAGGATTGAACACGTAACCGACAAGCTTGCTAACCATTAAATCCTGTTGAAGTGCCCCAGTAAATATGGTATATCTTGTAAGTTTCTCGATATTTGAGTAGAAGAGAATATATTTGAGAGATACCTTAGCAGTAAGACACCCGGTGCGAACCGAAATTGACTTACTTACGGTAAAACGACTATTGAGTAAAGATTGGGCTTCTGATGCAATGCTCTACAGCAGGTGCAACAGGCATGAACATGGTTATTTGCTAGATAGAGCGTAGAAAGCCAAATATCTTTGGCACCCCGTCAGGATAGAACTCACTCCTGGAGAATAATGGGATTCGAAACGGTCTTCATATCAGGTCCTATTTTACAGCATAAACGTATGTTTCTTGGCTATAAACAGAGTCCCACAAAGAAAAGAACACATGTATTGGGTACCTAGTAAGAATTGAACTCTGGTCGGCCGATGCGAAGCATTCGACAAAATACGCCACAAAGAATTGATGAAGACGCTTAGCAGCCTCGACATATTTGGGAAAGACATTAGGTTAAATAAGATTCTCTACTGGCAGCAAACCGCCTGCATACGGACAGGTAATGAATTCAGCAGATATACAAAGATAGAAAGGGGCGTAAGACAAGGATGTGTCTTCTCACCAGATCTGTTCAACTTGTACAGCGAGAATATTTTGAGGACCCTAGATGCTATCCTAGGATTTGTAATCGGAGGCCACAATTTGAACAACATAAGACACACAGACGATACAGTGCTGATTGCAGACACAGAAAGGAAACTACAAGACCTCCTACAGAAGGTAGCTGAAGAGAGTAACAAAAAAAGACTGCAAATAAACTGCAAGAAAACCGAATGCATGGTCATCAGCAAAAAGAGCAACCCAAAATGCCAAATACAGGTGGAGGATATTAAAATCAAGCAGGTGCAGAAATTTAAATACCTAGGAAGCGTTCTAACAGAAGACGGAAAGTGAGACACAGAGATCCAAAGGCGAATTGGCATGGCGAAAGAAGCATTCTAGAAGTTGAGTAAAGTATTAAGAAACAGGACAATTTCATTAGAAACAAAGAAGAGTGTACTGGATTGCTATGTGTTGTCAGTTCGTCAATATGAGAGTGAATGTTGGACAATATCAACAAAGATGAAGGAAAAACGTGAAGCAGCTGAAATGTGGTTCTACAGAAGGATGCTGCGGATATCATGGACCGAGCATGTGAGCAATGATGAGGTCTTGGAAAGAATGGAAACGAAAAAGAAACTAATATTGAGCATCAGAAAGAGACAACTGAATTTCCTGGGACATGCATTAAGGAAGGAGGGCTTGGAGAACCTGATACTGACAGGCCAGATAGAGTGAAAAGGAGACCTCAGCAGGTGGATGACAGAACGGGGGTAGTGAGATGTTACAGGAGAAAGCTACCAGGGATAGGCAGACGTGGAAGGCCATGATCGCCTACGTCCTGAAAAGACAGGGCACATAGAAGAAGAATATATATGCCAACTGTTTATAAGAAATTTTAATGTGGATATAAAATGGGGGATCAATTCTATATCATAACCATTATATAAACTGATCCCTCATTTTGTGGCCATGCTAGTTTTTATACATTTATATTCTAGATTTATGGGCTTGAGCTAGTGGATGGCAGAGCGGGGTTTGGGTAGTGTAACAGTAGAAAGCGTGCTAAGAGCCACCAGGGAGAGGGAGACGTGGAAAGCCATGATTGCCTACGTCCTGAAAAAGGACAAGGCACATAGAAGATGTTTTTCTGGACCGTTCTATATTCGTAAAAGAAATACTTTTGCTCAGCTGGTAATAACGTTAGCTGTTTAATCAAATAAATTATTCTATGTTTCACAGTTCAAACTACATTCGAGGAATAGCGACAGGGTATGATATAAATAAATAAACTCCAAACGGTGATATTTCCGACGTCGCTAATATATGTTAAAGTGTCATGACCCGAGCTGTTTCTATGACAACCATGACTACCATGCAACGATTGTATGAGCGTTCTTGTGACTTGAACTGATTAAATCATTCGACATCGCTTCTTTTTATTTTTTGTCCTAGTCTCGTTTTGATTATAATGAAACTGATATGGACGATCGTGCTGATGATGACCGTGGTGATTGAATCTAATAATCTCTGTTGGCTCTGTAAGCTGTGAGCTGTAAGCTAATTAAGAAGAAGAGGAGGGGCGGATGGTGAAGGTGGGGGTTGGGGGTGGAGGCGAGGAAAATATGTTAAGTGCGAGTAAGACAAAGGAAGGGAGAAAACTCTGCAGGAACTTAAATGCTTCGAAGCTGAAAAATGTCACATGCAGGTGATTTTAGCGTTCACAAAATAAATAAATAAATAAATAAATAAGTAAATAAAATAAAATAACATAAAATAAAAAAAAAAAAAACCAGGGAAGAAATTACCTGCAATATATATATATATATATATATATATATATATATATATATATATACTGACTCAAAAACTAAAAGACAATAAAAATAATTTTTAAAAAAGTTTCAAACCACGACAGAATTTAAAGGACACAATCAGTTACTATAAAGGATTTACATTTATTTAGGATATGTATTTACTGTTAAGTGGATAATTCTAAATGAAAATAGAATGGTTCTTTTGTTATTATTACTTTGCAAAATTTTACAAGGCAAGGAAGCAAAGATGAACTCGACCGAATCACCCTAAATTTTCTTTATTCTTTCATTGATGAAACTGCAATGTAGGTAATTATTAAATATTAAGAAATTTATTTGATGCAAATGTTTTTGTTCAGTGTTAACGAAAGACCCATTCTATTTTCATTTACAATTATTCACTTGGCAACAAATACTAAAAAATAGTATGAAATGTATAGTTTCTTCAAAACACTGGGATATCCTAATAATCATGGCCGTTAGTGTGTGTGTGTGTGTGTGTGTGTGTGTGTGTGTGTGTGTGTGTGTGTGTGTGTGTATATACATATATATATAAGATATCATATAATTTAATATACATATATATAAATTTGTCTGTACTTCTGAGATGAGGTAGTATTTACAGTATTTACATTATTCAGACAATTGTCCTCATCTTTGTTGCCATTTGTCCGACGTTTAATAATAGATCATTCTATTTGTCTATATTTCTGAGATAACGTAGTATTTACAGTATTTACATTATTCGGACTATTGTCCTCATCTTTGTTGCCATTTGTACGACGTTTAATAATAGATCATTCTATTTGTCTATATTTCTGAGATGAGGTAGTATTTTCAGTATTTACATTATTCAGACAATTGTCCTCATCTTTGTTGCCATTTGTCCGACGTTTAATAATAGATCATTCTATTTGTCTATATTTCTGAGATAACGTAGTATTTACAGTATTTACATTATTCGGACTATTGTCCTCATCTTTGTTGCCATTTGTACGACGTTTAATAATAGATCATTCTATTTGTCTATATTTCTGAGATGAGGTAGTATTTTCAGTATTTACATTATTCAGACAATTGTCCTCATCTTTGTTGCCATTTGTCCGACGTTTAATAATAGATCATTCTATTTGTCTATATTTCTGAGATAACGTAGTATTTACAGTATTTACATTATTCGGACTATTGTCCTCATCTTTGTTGCCATTTGTACGACGTTTAATAATAGATCATTCTATTTGTCTATATTTCTGAGATGAGGTAGTATTTTCAGTATTTACATTATTCAGACAATTGTCCTCATCTTTGTTGCCATTTGTCCGACGTTTAATAATAGATCATTCTATTTGTCTATATTTCTGAGATAACGTAGTATTTACAGTATTTACATTATTCGGACTATTGTCCTCATCTTTGTTGCCATTTGTACGACGTTTAATAATAGATCATTCTATTTGTCTATATTTCTGAGATGAGGTAGTATTTTCAGTATTTACATTATTCAGACAATTGTCCTCATCTTTGTTGCCATTTGTCCGACGTTTAATAATAGATCATTCTATTTGTCTATATTTCTGAGATAACGTAGTATTTACAGTATTTACATTATTCGGACTGTTGTTCCTAACATTTGAAAAAGGCCGGAGCGTACAACGGCCAAAACATCGTAGAAATGGCAATAAAGATGATGACAATATTTCGAATAATGTACTTTTAATTTCGCACATGGGCATCGTTTGTTTGCACAGTAGAGAATCGGAAACCGTCTATATGAAAAAGGGCGTAATGTTGCTATTCACTCTGCCAGAAATTTGGAAACAGTACGCTGTACTGCTTGGCATTCGCACCGGAAGTATCAATAAGAACATCTCAGAAATGTTGGGGTATCAAAATAAGTACCGTGCAGAAATTTCGGAAAAAGGTTATATCCAATCAAACGGTTAATCTTCCCATAGGACCTGAGACACAACACGGAAGCCTTCAACAAGTGTCTTCAAGAGATAATACAACCCTATGTCAAGAGGGTCGCTTCTGGGAAGACTTTATGTCTGACAACAGGACTCTGCACCATGCTACACAAAGAAGAGAACCAACTCATTGTTAAAAGACAAATTATGCGATGACATTACCCCTAACATCTGGACAGCTAACTCTCCAAATTGCAATCCTCTCGATTGTTATGCGTGGGGTGCAGTTGAGTGAGAAACAAACAAAACTCCTTGTCGCACCAAGGATGAACTGAAGGCAAGGGTTATGGCAGCATTCACCAATTTAAACAAGGAGACCACCCAGAAAAGACCACCCAGAGAGTTACGCAGTCGTCTGGAAGCCGTAGTTGAAGCCAATGGCGATTTTACTGAATAAATTTATTTTTTATTATTTCAAGATATTATTCTGTAATTCTAGAAAATTCATTTGTTAAAATGAGTTGTCATTGTTATTTTTTTTTTTTTTGCATAATGGAGGCGAAGATTCATTCATCATATATATATATATATAATTCCAGGTGAAGAGGACTAAGTGAATCTCCATTCTGATTAGCCACAAAAACACCCACATACATTCACAGCAAACCAAAGTTTTTGTCATTTAAATGTAAATCATCTGCACAACTAACATCAACATTGCCTGATGATGAGAATCTATCTCGAAACAAAAATTTCCGTGTCGCAATATACAATTGATACATAACTATATATATATATATATATATATATATATATATATATATATATATACTTATTGCAATATACAATTAAATATAAAATATACATGCATATATTGAATATGCGATTTAGTATGTCTATATATATATATATATATATATATATTACAATATAAATTTGAATATATATATATTATTTTATATATTACAATATACAATTTAAAATACATATTCATATTAATATGAAAATATATAATTTAATATAAAATTTAATAAATTTTATATATTCTAACATACGATTTAATATGTACATATATATATATTAAAATATATAATTGATTATATATATATATATATATATATATATATATATATAGATGGGCACCTTTCTAGAATCATAACAGTTGTGTAGTGAGTTCAATCTTCACTGGGTGTCCCATACATTTGACCTTGTGCCACATCTAAGCTGCGCTTAGAAAATGTACAAACATTTACACACACACACACAAACACACACACACATACACACACACACACACACACACATATATATATATACATATATATATATATATATATATATGCAACATAACATTTAATATTTACATATATATAGATTACAGTATATTTAATATATTAGCATCATGATACAAATTTAATTTATCTAAAGTACAAGATGCTATTTAAAATTGTTAAATTACAATACACAATTCAATATCCGTAATAAAAACCTTTCTCTCCAAATATATATATTTATTTTGTATTTAAATGTAAATCAGTTTCACAACCAACATTCAACACTATCTGATGACGAGATTCTATCTCGAAACATAGAAATTTCCGTTTCGCAATGCACATTTAATTCATAATTATATGATTATATTAAGCTCTACAATATTTATTGTATTGAGCACTGTTTATAATAAAATAATGCCAGGGGACTAGTATAGTAAAAGTTTGCATCCACTTCACTTGTTTATATATATATATATATATATATATATATATATATATATATATATATATATATATATATTATTTTAAAATCCGTTCTATCGTATTTCCTCCTTTTTTTCCTCCTTTTTGTGTATTTCCCCTTTTTCTTAGGTTTATCTAATTTTTCCTGTTTGTCTATTTATATTTTTTAATTTTACTATTTTTAATTATTTTAACAATATTTTTTAAACTGGTATTATTTGTTAAAATAACAGTAAGAGTAGTTATTTTTTCAAATTGTATTAAAACTATGATGTACAATTTTTTGTACCGTAAATATATTCCAGTATATTAGAAATTAAATTTCATAGTAAAATTTTTCCATGTTTTTCTAAGAGAACAGTTAGGTGGTTTGAGACGCTATTACGAGAAATGGTGTCAACATTTATTTCTCGTGATACTCTATTTCCTTTTATTGTATCTCTTTGTCCTTTCTTTTTTCTCTTCTCGCTTTCCATTCAGTTTTTTCTGTTCCCCTTTTTTCTTTTTTTCTCTTTTTTCTTTTTCTTTTTTCTTTTTTCTCTTTTTCTCTTCTTTAGATTAATCAATCATCTATCTTTTCTTTATCCTTGCTTTCCCTTTTTCTTTGGGGTTCTTTTCGAATGAGCGAGAAATTTTCGTAAATAACCGTTACAAATGACTGTTCTAATATGGACATGTGAACGTCTATGTAAAATAAAATTAAAGAAAAGGAAATTTTGGGAGGATATTTTTGAGGACCAACCGTTGTAACATTTGGGTCTGACGAGCCAGGATAATAACATCATGACGTGGTGAAATATGTATTACCCATTGTAATAATCTAAAATCTTTTATAATATATATATATATATATATATATATATATATATATATATATGATGAAGACGCCCGTGAGACACACCACATCCCGCCTATGAGACACGCAACAAAGCGCCCATGAGACACACCACATACCCCTTGTGACACACGCGACCACCCGCATATGAGACACGCGACAACACGCCCGTGAGACAAGCCACATGCCGCTTATGAGACTCGCGACAACGCACCCATGAGATCAGCCATATCCCGCCTATGAGGCACGCAACAACACGCCAATGAGACACACCATATACCCTTTGTGAGACACACGACCTCTGAGACACGCGACGACGCGCCTATGAGACACGCGACGACGCGCCTATGAGACATGCGACAACGCGCCTATGTGACTCGCGACAACACACCCGTGAGACAAGCCACATCCTGCCTATTAAACACGTGATAAAACGCCCATGAGATAAGCTATATCCCGCCTATGAGACATACGACAACGAGCTCATGAGATACACCACATCCAGCCTATGAGACACGCGACAATGCGCCCCTGAGACACGCCAAATCCTGCCAATGAAAAAGAGGTTGGTAGACTCGGAGACGCTTTTAAACTCGATTAAGACTGGACAGTGAGATCTGGGCAGCGATTGTCCAAATATAACAACAGTACTCCATCTTCGGACTGATCTGGATCTTACAAAGATAGAGGATAGTATGAGGAGTCAGGTACTTACTGGAACAGTAATGGAAGCCATGTACAAAAGTTACGGAAATAACTAACTCACTGTTTCCTTATTTCCCTCTTACCGTCAACTTGTCTTGTGAATGTCAACATCTCCAAGCCTTCTTTCCTCAATATATTTACTGGGAATTCCGACTGTGTCGTTCTGATTCTAACTACAACTATCTTTTTGGTTCTATTTTTCGTAAGTTTTTTCATTGCTCACATGTTCCGATTTACGGCCATATCACGTTGAAACATCGGTCCCTGTATGATTATCGAAGTTAAGCAAGATCAGTCTAGAGCGTCTGTACCCAGATGGGTGACCGCTGGAAGCTTAGATGTGCGGGTGGTGAAATAGATAATGGCTCGGAATTGTTAATCAGAGTGTCGAGTTCCAATTCCCGTTGGGTTCACTATCTCACTAAACTGCATCCTCTCATGCTCCTTTCTCCATCCACTCCACTCTCATCAATATTCTCTTCCTTCTCCTAATCTCTTCCTGACACCCCCTGCAACCTGCAACCTGTCACTCTTTCTCATAACTTTCCTCTTATGTAACCCCCTGTAAAATGCCTTGCTTGGGGCGACACGATTATATATGTTTGCGTGTGTGTGTGTGTGTGTGTGTGTGTGTGTGTGTAATGTGTATGTATATGAATATGAATATATATATATATATATATATATATATATATATATATATATATGCAATTTGTTATATATATTATAATATTTATATATTATATATATGTGGTACTTATTTGGAAGCGCTCAATATCAGTGATACAGCTGACATATTTAGTTAGATAGGTTGTGAGTTTGTGACCCAAGTTTTCACGCTTTTGCAATCGTTTTTTATTTTTTAATTAATCAGTTTGTTTGACGATCGCAAAACAACAGTGGGAAAAGCATGAAACCACCTTTTCTCTCCCCGGCTATGAGCTACTAGTAAGATTTGTATCGCTAAAACCATTATTTTCTTTCCAAAAAATGTAAAATAAAATCGAGAACAAAATATTTAGATTTCGGAATTAAATAACCCATAGATTTCGATATCCCATGAAACAAAAACAACCAAAAAATTCTTAACAATGTTTTTTTTTTTCCATATTCTCTCACATTTAGTAACTCTTTGCATCTTAGCGGTTTTATTCCCTTGCTTGAGGTGAAATGAAAATATTTATGTAACTCTACGTCATACAAGAAATTATATACAATTATCTGTCACTAATTTATCTCAAACAGAGAAATTGTAAGATATAAAAAAAAAACAGGAAGCGAGAAGGTCACACTTTTAATATTTCCTGAAATGAAAACGGTCAGGTCGGGAGTTAGTTCACGGAATTTTCAGTTACTATTTGTGTTCTTCTGTTTTCCTTACTTTTGTGAGCTTGAGATGACATTTAGCGCGCCTTAGCGGGTCTATCACCAGCAACTGGCGTGGGGCGCAGACACGTCTTGTCTCTACGCGTGATAAATAGCAACCCCACTTTTGCCACTCCACGAAATCACGTCACTTACCGGTCGTCATGTGACTTCGTTTTAACCAAAGGGAGATAATTGCCGTTCGCAACACGACAATAGTATTTTTTTTCAGTTTCCTTTTAATATCTTAACTGTTTCACGATCGTCATTTTATTTGAAATTCCTTCTGTTTTTATTAATATTCTTTAAAGACAATCGTCCCTTTGTACGCAAAAAAAATTTCTGTGTCTACCAGGTATTGTTACCAATTCTTTGAATTTCACGATACTTAGGTTCATTTGTGTTAAGCAGGCATAGCAATTTTTTAAAATAAAATAAAAATATTGATAATAAAATAAGCACCTCCCATCTCCCCTCTCGCTTGCAACCATCCACTATAATTTCAGTAGAAAGGAAAGAAAAAATATATATATGCATATATATGTGCCTCTCTACAAATACTTTCATGGCTTCTGCTCCGATGAATTTACCTCACTGGTACCCACTATATACGAATTTCCTCGAGTCACAAGATTGGCAACTAGGTCCCACCCTTTTACTGTGAAACAAATAAATTGTAAACACAAATTCTACTCCATCAGCTTCTTTTCTCGCACTTCCCGCCTGTGGAATTCCCTTCCGCATACTTGCTTTCCCGACAGCTATAATATCCAAGAATTTAAATGTAAAGTCAATTGTCATCTCCTATCTCACTAACCTGCATCCTCTCTCGCATGCTTCTTTCTCCATCCACTACATTCTCATCAGTATTTTCTTCCTTCTAATCTCTTCCTGACACTCCCTGCAACCTGTCACTCTTTGTTATAACTTTCCCCCTATGTAACCCCCTGCAAAACTGTGGCAGTAAAATGCCTTGCTTGGGGCGACACAATTATAATATATATATATATATATATATGTGTGTGTGTGTGTGTGTGTGTGTGTGTGTGTGTGTGTGTGTGTGTGTGTGTGTGTGTATAAATATGAATATATATATACGCAATTTGTTATATATATTATAATATTTATATATTATATATATGCGGTACTTATTTGAGAGCGCTCAATATCAGTGATAGAGCTGACATATTTAGTTAGGTGTGAGTCTGATTAATTAAAAAAAAACGATCGCAAAAGCGTGAAAACCAGGATTACAAACTCACGCCTTTCTGAATATATATATATATATATATAACGCCTGATGAGACATTGACGTTTCAATGTCGAAACAGACGTACCTTTGTCGTGGATATATATAGAAAAATTCTGTACATGTTCTCAAATATAATTTATAATAAATATTCACAGCTCTATATATTATATATTGAGCACTGTTTTAAATTAATGTTTTGTACGTTGTAAGAATTCTTTCTTCGTTCTGTATTCCCTCGGATATATATATATATATATATATATATATATAAATATATATATATATATATATATATATATATGGGTATTTAGGCAGCAAATTTTCTTTTAGACATGCCAGATTTTTAAATAAATTGCAAATATTGTAATTAAAGCTGATATAGTGAAATAGCGAAGTATGGAAAATGGTAGGACGAACTCCATTCCCTGGACCCGCCAATTCTTACTTTCACAGCAAGAATACGCCATTTGCATTGCAGCAAGCCACTCACATTCCCTCCGTAATCCAAGGATGAGAAGTAAATTCGACTCTAACAACTTCTTGCTGCGAACCACTTTTCTGTGGAACCAAACAAAACCCATAGAAGGTTTCCCCGATGACTACAATCTTAATCTGTTCAAGGTTACGATTAAACATTATCTCCCACCCGTATCTGCACAAATTGTCTCCCAACGTAGCACCCTACCTCGAGTGGCTCCCGGGTCTTGTCCAGAGTGAACTTGACTTAAAAAGAAGGCTTCGTCATTTTCTGCTTGTTGTTATATTATGCAAATTATATAAAAAGAAAATTTGCCTAACCTATCCGTAAATCTATTATATAGAATATTGATTTATAGGCAAGCATGCAGACTCTACATGATTGGAAGTTCACCAAAATGAAATCGGAGAAATGATATTCCTTTTCAAAAAGTGTAAAATATTCACACTGTATTACAACTGATTGCAGAGTTCTAAACAGAGTTACCTCCCCTTGATATTTAATCACGATCGACAAAAGGCGAAAAAATTTCAATTCAATTGAAATATCTAAATAACTCGTAAGACAGCTTTTTAAAAATATATATTTCTTAAACAGGAAAAACCGAACAGCTTTATAGGCGAAATCGAAAAGAAAAAAAAGTTCCATGACGTAAAACAAATAAATAATTTGTATAGAAATGTGAAAAAGAAAAATTGTCTCTTAGCTTGCGGGGGGATCGATCGTGTAACATCACACACTTCCGTCGTCATTTTTATTTGATGGAATTGTTTTGTGCTTAGAAATATTTAACTGTGGTTTTAATTCGAAGGAGGGGCGAATTTTGAAGGTCAGCAAAACAGCGGGGACAGAGAATAAATTTTCAATTTTAAAAACTGCATTTTAAATAGGATCTTCGTGAACATACGAGAAAGGTTGTATATTTACTACAAATTTAGCTGCATCATTTTAGTTGTGAGGCAAGAACATTTAATGGTAGTGATGATCTATCTCATTCAGTTTAGATCGATTGATCGATCTATCTATCTATTTCATTATGACCATTATCTATCTATCTATCTATCTATCTATCTATCTATATATATATATATATATATATATATATATATATATATATATACATATATTTGTGTATCGAGGCAGCAGATAATTTTCTAAACATATATTGTTAAATACAAGAGACAATGAATGTCTATTATGTTTAATAACAATCCGTTCTAAACATCGTATTTTGGCTTTAATTTCAGGTGAAAATAACGACAAAAATTCTCCAACATTTGGATATTTTTTATTATGTCGGTTCTAAGTAAATTTTTTATGTCAACACAAGATAAAATCATATTTGATGGTAGATATTTTTATGTTAACGTCCCTGTAACCTCTCTGAAGATGGCTCATGTGAGTCGAAAGCTTAGAAACAACATAATAAAAAAAATATCCAAATGTTGAAGAAATTTTGTCTTGAAATTTTGTCTGAAATTCAAACCAAAATACAATGTTTAAAACGGCTCATGATTAAACATAATAGACGTTTATTTTCTCTTGTATGTAACAATATATGTGTAGAAAAAATATATATACTTCTAGGTAGATAAAAATGATGAGTTTTCTACGGCAAAAATAATCATCTATAAATAAAAAAAACAATTATAATTAGATAAGCCACATCCTCAAATATAAAAAAATAAAAACAAATAAAAAAATAAAATAAACACACAGAGTGATGTCATATATCGCCTATGTCACAACACACTTTGGCTCCACTTATCTTGAAGATGACTTCAGAAGTCGAAAGTTTGGTGCATAGTTCTTGCAAATCTTGGTCTTTGGACGATTTCTGAAAAAATTCCTTCTCATCTGAGAAAGATTATTTGTAACTTGGAAAAGACGATCGATGAAATTAATCGACACAAAACGTCTGTTGTCTTTAATAACATTTACATTAAAGATCATTTTCTGCCAAAATACACACGATTTAAACAGCATGATTGCACGGTTTATTCTATCTATCTATCTATCTATCTATCTATCTATCTATCTATCTATCTATCTATCTATCTATCTATCTATCTATCTCAGTCTCTTCATATCTATCTATCTATCTATCTATCTATCTATCTATCTATCTTTCTATCTATCTATCTTTCTCAGCCTGTTCATATCTATCTATCTATCTATCTATCTATCTATCTCAGTTTGATCATATCTATCTCAGACTATCAATATCTATCTATCTATTTCTCTCTCTATATATATAAACACATATGTACACACACATCTATCTATCTATCTATCTATCTATCTATCTATCTATCTATCTATCTATCTCAGTCTCTTCATATCTATCTATCTATCTATCTATCTATCTATCTATCTATCTATCTATCTATCTTTCTCAGCCTGTTCATATCTATCTATCTATCTATCTATCTATCTATCTATCTATCTCAGTTTGATCATATCTATCTCAGACTATCAATATCGATCTATCTATTTCTCTCTATATATATATAAACACATATGTACACACACATCTATCTATCTATCTATCTATCTATCTATCTATCTATCTATCTCTCTCTCTCTCTCTCTCTCTCTCTATATATATATATATATATATATATATATATATATATATCAATTATAATACGCGAAAGATTATGAGTGAGTATGAACGGATTTTAATAAAAATAAGAACACACAATATTTGCAATTTATTTAATTTGACATGACTAAAAGAAAATTTGCTGCCTAAATACAGAAATATATATATATATATATATATATATATATATATATATATATATATATATATATAATTTCCTTTCTACTGAAAACGAAAAGACCTCTAGTCATGCTTTCCCTTTTTCGCAAGCAACAATTATATTTGCATAAAAATCTATTAAAAAATTAAATGTAACTTTGAAAATAGCCGGTGGTGGGGACAAGAGTAAAAGTAATTGAGAGTTATCTCCCTTGTAACGATTTTCCTTTTTTTTTTTTTAAGCTTCATTTCTTTTTCTTTTACTTTTTTCTTTTTTTTTTTTGGTTTGTATTACTTTCTCCCCCGCCCCCGTCACCCTCGATTGCTATGAAACAACCTGAAGTCATAGTTTTGGAAATTTCTGTTTTTACTTTTTCTTCATTTTTATTTGAATGCCTTCTGAGTAAACACACACACACACACACACACACACACACACACACACACACACACACACACACACACACACACACACATTTTGTATGTTTATTAATCAGTGTATGCTTGTCCATATCACTGTTTTCATTTCGCTTATGAAATTTACGTATCTAGCTATCTATCTATTACGTCACACGGTATCTAATATGAAACACGCACACACACACACACACACACACACACACACACACACACACATATATATATATATATATAAAGGTACATTTGTTTCGACATTGAAGTTTCAATGTCGAAACAAATGTACTTTTGTCGTGGATATATATAAAAAAAATTATGCACATGTTCTAAAATATAACTTATAATAAATATATATATATATAGTGTGTCGAGGCAGCAGATAAACTTTTTAAACATGTACTGTTAACTATCAGAGACAATGAATGTCTATTATGTTTAATAATCAGCTGTTCTGAACATCGTATTTTGGCTTTAATTTCAAGTGAAAATTAAGACAAAAATTCTCCAACATTTGGATAACTTTTTTTATTATGTTGGTTCTAAGCTTTCGGCTCACATGAGCCATCTTCAGAGAGGTTACAGGAACGTTAACATAAAACATACACCATCAAATATGATTTTATCTTGTGTTGGCATAAAACTCCGCTAAGCAACGGTAACGGTCACCGAAAAGCAGACGCAGTTCGTAAATTTGTTAATCGGTTATATGACGTCACTCCGCGTATATATATGGTCGGATGTTCCTGCTATTCACCTCGATATTTTCGACAAAATACAAAGGAGGATTTGCACTGTAATTGATCCCGCTTTGACGGCCGGACTTCAGCCACTTTCTCAACGACTATATGTGGCTTCCTTCTGTCTTTTCTACAAATTTTTTTCACGAATTTTTTCACGGCTTCTGCTCTGAGGAGCTTCATTCTCCGATGCGCCAACTACATACATGTACAAGATTGACACATAAGACACACCCTTTGACCGACAAAATAGTCAAATGTAACCACCATTTCTACTCTAGTAGTTCTCTTCTCGCACTTCCCCCCAGTGGAACTCTCTTCCGTATACTTGCTTTCCTGATATCTACAATCTCCAAATATTTGAATACTGCATCAACTATCTACTATCTCCTTGATTCATATTTTCTCTTGTCAATTTTCGACATCCCCTGTGCCATGTTCATCTTTAATTCATTTTCTTTCGCTCTAACTCTTTGCTCACAAGTGGCGGTCCTAAAACGATTATAATATATATATATATATATATATATATATATATATATACATATTGATGTAACTTAATAAATATATATATATATATATATTTCAAAAGATTAATAGAATATTTTAGTTTTTAGAATTTCTTCATGTGTAGAGAAAAGTCACGAAAAAACATGAAAACAGACTAACACACATAATAAAAAGTTTCAAAGAAAACGGTCGAATTCCCTTCAATTTAATATCGTGTGACTTTGCGCTACACATGAAGAAATTCTAAAAACTAAAATATTATGTTAATCTTTTGAAATGATTTGTGAGCGTCATTGTGGTTGCCAACACTGTTTGTTTATAGATATGTAATTTAGAAAATGTTATAATTTATTAATAAATATTATTATTATTATATATATATATATATTTATATATATATATATATACTCATCCGCAGACAGATCTGTTTCGCTGTATCACAGCTCATCAGTACGGTTAGATTCCGATTCGCTTTTAACCCAGGATTGAAACCCGAACGAATTGGCGTCAGTCGGCGATTCTACCCTTGGGCTATGGGCGTTCGGCTGAAGAAGGCAGACTTTTTAGCGTGTATATTGTCATTATACCCGCCTCATAGCCAGTGTGCTCCAATCCATTACTGAATGAGCGATGCGTACATGCCAGAGTAGCTACTGTTTTTCAAAGTCTACCATTCTTCCAGAGTTCTCAGTCAGGGTGCGAGAGCGTAAATAGTCATCCGCAGACAGATCTGTTTCGCTGTATCACAGCTCATCAGTACGGTTAGATTCCGATTGCTTTTAACCCAGGATTGAAACCCGACCGAATTGGCGTCAGTCGGCGATTCTACCCCTGGGCTATATATATATATATTAATAAATATACATACTATCCTACATCTTTGGCACGACTCGTAGTTTCATGCGTTATGCAATCATCAATGGATATTTCAAATTAACGGTTTAATAGATTTTAATTTAAGTTCAATCAGTGTTAATGGGAATTAAATCTTATGAAGCTATGTTATTGCTTTTTTAATATCAAGATAAAAAATTAAATATTCTACGGTTACATGTGGATAAAAATTTAAAATTCAAATTTGAAATTTGAAACTAAAATTAAGAATGAAAAAATAAAATAAAAATAAAAATAATAAAATGCAAAGAGAAGAAATCAAAGGGGCGTAAATCAAGAATCTTCAAAATTTAAATATTCAAATATTACATGTATATGAAAATGTAGGGAAAATGGGAATTTTAAAATTTCAAATAAAATGAAAATAAAATAATAATGAAAAAAATTAAGAAGTAAAATGTAAGGAGCAAACATTAAAGTGGGTATTACTCATAATTGTCAAAATAATATTGCGGGGGAAAGAAAGAAAGAAAGAAAGAAAGAAAGAAAGAAAGAAAGAAAGAAAGAAAGAAAGAGGCAAACGTAAAAAGAGGAATCTATATCAATCTGGGTCTAAGAAGTTAAGTAAATATTTTTTCTGTGACAGCAAGTGGTCATTAAATCACTTTTTTGTATTAAGCAAATTAGGATTATTGTTATGGTTTAAGATCACAGGTATTCCTTTTCCAACCCAAATCAGAAATACCAAACAGCCCTTTCATGAAGATTTTGGAAAATGAAGGAATAATGGTTAGACTCCATAGTTAGTTGGAAACTGATAGGCTCAGCTCGTACTCCTAGAAATTTTCACGATAGATGCAATCTATGTTTACAGGAAAAAATATAAATATTAAAATACCCTAACCAGCACCTACTCTTGAATTTAAGAAAAGAATTCGTTAGCAAATGCCGCCATAAGTCGAAATTTGTGAAATTTTATACTTAAGATTTAAATTTTAAATTTAGTCTATGATTTTGGAACATAAATTAACTTTTAATTGATTAATTTAATAGACTAAATTTAAACTTTAAATGGTATGACAAAGGGTAATACGATTTTGCAGTTCACGGAAAACATTTGTCAACTGATTTGCAGTTCTGCCTGAAATCACATTAGTCATTTTAACTTTCAAATTTTCTAATGAACTAGGTTTGGTTGTATACACAATTATTTTCACATGTCAGTTGAAGCCATGAATCAAACTGATTCTGAATAAAAGAAAATATTTTTTTACATATCTGAAAATTGTCGCAAATTTGGTGGAAAAGAATGATTCAATAACTATACTTAAAACTAGGTACACTAGAACATATATAAGGTAGGGAAAGAACAGATTAAAACCTACTGTTCATGCATTTAATTTTATAAAGGGTGCTCAATAACACACATACAATCATATTGTTTAACTTCCTCTAACTACCAGTTCTTAATTTTCTAAATACCCATGAATTTATTTTATATTTTCTAAATAAATCATTTTCACCATTTATTTTAAAATATCACCTAAAGAAGAGGAGTATTGTTCTGAAATGTGGAAATTTTCGTGTAGTGATATAATGCTTTTATAAACCAATAACAAAAATACAATATATATATATATATATATATATATATATATATATTAAAATACTTTAATCCAAACGGAAAAGTAGGAAGGTAAAACCCAAAAACCTGATCCTAATTAATATTAAATTTTAATATTAAAGAATGATACAGGAGGAGAGCTCAATGTAATTAAAATAACAGAGCTAATATAAAATAAAATAAATTTTCAATATTCAAAATTGTTGAATAAACATTTCAGCATGAAATCCCTAAGTGAGATTACACATCTCATCAGCAACGGTACATATTTAATTTTGAAATATGTACCGTTGCTGATGAGATGTGAAATCTCTCTTAGGGATTTCATGTTGAAATGTTTATTCAACAATTTTGAATATTGAAAATTTATTTTATATATATATATATATATATATATATATATATATATATATATACAAATGAATAAGAACGAAGAAAATAATTGCAACGTTCAAAACATTAATTTAAAACAGTGTTCACTATAAAACTAGAGCAATGAATATTTGTTATTAATCATTACATTAGAATATGTGCAAACTACAAACAACAACCTACTAGAAAATTGTACACTTTGTTTCGACATTGAAAGAACAATATCTCATCAGGTAGTTAGTAATTATGGTAATAAAACGTTTATTGGCACCATTATTAACTACCTGATGAGACATTGTTCGTTCAATGTCGAAACAAAATGTACAGTTTTGTAGTAGGCTGTAGTTTGCAGATGTTCGAATTTTAATAATAATAATAATAATAATAATAATAATATATATATATATATATATATATATATATATATATATATGTGTGTGTGTGTGTGTGTGTGTGTGTGTGTGTGTGTGTGTGTGTGTGTGTACTGGAATGTTTCTGGAAACACAGCTCTACTCGTCAAGGTAAAATAAATCTGATAAATTCATTAACAAATATCATGTATTATTTTCTGAAAATTTTATTTTCAAATTCTATGATAAAAAAGTGAAATCAATAAATGAAAGTAAATTAATTGATAAAATAAATGAACTTCACTAAGAGAATAATGCGTATCTTTTAAAGCATTTAATAGGACAGTGTGTCTGCGAACATGCTCGGTGTGTCTGCGAACATGCCCGGTGTGTCCAGGAAACTTAACGCCATTATTATTGTGACTGTATACGAGGACGCTGAAACACACACAGACACACACACACACACACACACACATATATATATATATATATATAGAGAGAGAGAGAGAGAGAGAGTGGAGGAAATAGTGAGAGAAAAGGACAGAGACAAAAAGAGAATTACACATAACATCTGATAAATTCTGCAGAGAGATAAAAATATCTTTGTTCATATATTTACAATGTTATGCTTCATTTTTGATATTTCCGACGCTGAAATTAGTTCAAAATAAAATTAGAAAAAGAAACAGATGATCACATTTTTTAAATATATAAATTATCGTTTATTTTTTTCGTTTTTTTTTTGTTTTGTTTTTTGTTTGTTTTTTTATTTGCTCGGTAAAAATTTATTTTCTGCGGGATTTATGCTCTTTTAAATATTGCTCCACTAAATCAACTATTAGTAAATTGTTAGTCTAATTAATTAATTACATTAGATTATTCTTAATGAAAACGTCTTAATTCCGTCGCAGACAAACGAAAATATCTCTGGGGATCATAATTAATTTTATTCTACCGCATTTACTTCAAAAACTGCAGAGAAATTTGCCATGAAATTGAATGTGCAGATAATTCTGTGGTAAGCGACAGATGTTATCTCTCTTTCCGTTTTATATGTTGGCAAGAGAGGTTTTCAGTTGGTTAAGATTTAAATTTTTTTCTCTTGCTTATTGTTTTTTTTAAAGGAAGGTGGAGGGTTTTATTTTTTCTATATAAACAAGTTAGATTAATTTGACACGATCAACGCCATTCGCAGTTCAGGAAGATTTGCGTTCAAGATTCTTAACAGATTAACAAATGGCTGAATAACGAATAAGAGACCGTGTGAAATGTCATAAAAAAGAGACGGATTAGGATCTTTTCGGTGAATTTTTTTTAATCATTTCACCCCAAGCAAGGCATTCCACTGCCACTATAGCGCAGGGGGTTACATAGGGGAAGGTGCTGAGACAGCGTTTGGAAAGAGGAAATGTCAGAAGGAGGGTGATAGACGAGTAAGGAGGTACACAGGAAGAATGTTTGAGAGAATGGATGCGAGTTAGTGTGTTAGGAGATGTCTACTGACCTTACATTTAAACTCCTGTAGGTTTTAGCCGTCGGGGAAGCAAGTATGCGGAAGGGAATTCCACAGACAGGAAGTGCGAGAAAAGAATCTGTTGGAGTAGAAATTGCGGTTACATTTCATCGGTTTCACTGTAAAAGGGTGGGACCTAGTTGCTAATCTAGTATCTCGTGCAAATTCGTACCTAGGGACACCAGTGATCTAAGTTCATCGGAGCAGAAACCGTGAAAGTATTTATAGAAGAGGCACAGGGAAGCCACGTTACTCAGGTGAGAGAGTGACTGCAGGCGGTCAGCCAAGTCGGTATCGATCACATTACAGATTCTCCGTTGTATTTTGTCAAGAACCCTGAAGAGAATAGCAGGGGAACCCGACCAGATGTGACAGCAGTATTCGATACACTGGTGGATGGTGAAATGCGTTTTGTGTAACGCGAAGCCTTGTAGCGTAGGGAGATGGTTAATGCTTCTTTGATTCGGCCTTGTGTCATACTTAAACGAACTCCCTACAGCTTACAGGATTTATGCAGAATTATCATCAGGATTATTATCAAAAGGTTTTCCTCAGAAGGTTGTTTGTCGGCAATAATGTGGAATAGTGTAAGAATAAAATATTCATTTTGTATGTAAAAATTAGTAATTTATTAAAAGAAGGAATAACATGAATTCTGAGAAATTAATGTTCAATGAGAAAGTTAAGGGTATCAAGAGTTCGTACAAAATGTTCATAATAGCAATTGTTGAAAGAGATAAGGAGAAAGAGAAAGAGGACAATGTCCAAGTCGCTTGAAGTTGAAGTTACGTTTTAGATGTTTTGTCTCGCGGCTCCAATCTGACTCTCTGACTGACTGACGCTGATGAAGTTCTTTTATTGTAATCTAGATTTTTTGCACTTACATGTGAAGTCCTTTTTGATCTTGCAAGTCGCTCCCATTTGTCAAAAATCATTTTAACATCTACTTGCGAAATCTAGTTTCGACTTTTTCTTTAAGCAGATGGTCAATCCTTTTCCTATTTGCGAAAACCGGGATCGTCATTGTGAATTTTTGTAAAAGTGAAGAAAAAGTTTATTTTAATTAATTTCTTATCCGCTAGAGCATTATACGAAGTTTTTCTTCTTAAAGCAAACAAGCCACATCAAGGAAATGTTTTAAGGCATAGGTTCCCAACCTTTTTGCTGCGATTACCCCCAAATAAAATTTCACTATTATCCATTACCCCAATGAACAAATACCCGTAATATAGGAAAAGAAGCAATTATATTTTCATACATCAAAAGCAGACAAACTTAATGGAAATTATTCAATACACTAGTACCAATCTATAATAATCAGAGGTATAGCAGCCGTAACCTAGCCGTGATTCTTAATGTGAGTGTTGAGCTTGTATTGCCTGTGCCAGTTTATTTATTCTTGGCTTTGTGACTGAAAAGGCTATTCGGGCGTCTGCTACGTTTCTTGGTCTTCATTCCAAGGACACAGTTTGAAATTATAAGCTGATTGCCTCTTCTCAAACCAAACAGCCATTATCCCCAAAATATGGGCTCATTACCCCACTGAAGTAATTTACCCCGGGGTTGGGAACAATGGTTATATTAATACTAGTTTACTAATAGCTTCAAAAACAACTCTTTCGGGGAGCCGAGTTCGAATTCCAGTTGAATTCCTTTCATTCACTTACGCACAAATACTCTTGGTAAAGGTATTAATCCGTCTCTTCCCTCCTGTTATGTGTTAAATGATAGGACATACTGGGTTATATAGCCTTGGCAGGCAACCAGTTTACCGCAAAAAGCAATGGCAACCTACTGCAGGATAATCTTCTGCACAGTCAGTCACGTGTCTTTCTAAACATGATCGCCCAAAGCGTGCATCACGTATGGCACTTAAATGACTGACTATAAATTGGTCTTTCTCACATTTTCCAATTATTTCCGACTTTTTATTTTTTTTAGTTTGGATACAGTCACTTTCTCACCGGCACAATGTTGCTTCCCTGTGTCTCTTCAATAAATACTTTCACGGCTTCTGCTCCGATGAACTTAGCTCACTGGTGCCTCCTATATATAAATTTACTCGACCCACAAGATTAGCAACTAAGTCCCACCCTTTTACTGTGAAACCAAGAAATTGTAAACGCAAATTCTACTCCCTCAGCTTCTTTTCTCGCACTTCCCACCTGTGGAATTCCACCTGTGGAATTCCCTTCCATTTACTTGCTTCCCCGACAGCTACAATCTCCAAGAATTTAAATGTAAAGTCAATAGTCATCCCTTATCTGACTAACTTTCATCCTCTCTCTCATGCTCCTTTCTCCGTCAACTCCACTCTCATCAGTATTCTCTTACCCACTTCCTGACACCCCCTATAACCAGTCACTCGTTTTCATAATTTCCTTCCTATGTAACCCCTTGCGAAACACTTGCAATAAAATGCCTTGCTTGGGGTGATATGATTATAAAAAAAAATAAAAATAAAAATGTTAGACATTACAGAATATATACAAATAGGCTTGGCGTATTTTATATTGAAATTACCTTTTTCCCGTGTATAAGACGCATTCAAGTACCTTTTACTGGTACGCTTACCTTAAAGCAACAACTAACAACCCCTTCACCGGCGTCAACATGTATATACGTTTTTAGTTACTTAATGAAGTGTCATACATGATACATCTTTGACTGGGCAGAATACTTTCCCGCAGAAGGTTGCCA
>JBBBDQ010029712.1:2435000-2475000 GCA_037127315.1 Ascarosepion bandense | reverse complement strand
TGGATAATTCTAAATGAAAAGAGAAGGGTTCTTTTGTTATTATTACTTTGGAAAATTTTACAAGGTAGTTAATAAAACAGTGCTCCATGTTATATAACAAAACTGTTAAGTATATGAAGTAGTTAGTTAGTAATTTATTATTTCGTTAAAAGATTCAAACTGTTGACATTATTTTCACTAGAATTTAAACAAAATATATTTTGTTTATCATTCAAACATGATTCTCATGATTCTTATTTAGAATGAAAATCGTTCCATCATTTGATTTCTCTCAACGCATACATTCATAAATGTTTTCTCTTATTTTATTTAAAAAGAATGTCTTGACACATAGTTAAACAAACACAAATTTCATCTTCTACATTTAATATTCATTCGTTGCTTTATCACACATGACACTTATCTGGCGTTTGAAACTAGACTTCATTTTATAAATAGTGTCTCTCGGATTTTTAAATCATTCGTCTTTGTTAAATCTCTAAAGAAGCTTGTTATAAACGAAACATGTTAGATTAAAGACACTTTTTCTTTACTTGTTCTTTATTTATTCTATTGATCAAATTCTTGTCGGATTCCGATCCATACATTCAACTCATATATTAAGTATATAAATATGCATAGTATCCTACGCCTATATCAATAAGCGCTGTGTAATTGTCATTATGAACTAAACATTCCGGTTTGTGAATTTTTAATTCTTGCGTTGTTCCTGGTAGTTATATATTATTACATTTGGGCCGACTTAGCTGCATGATTTGACGGAAAGTTGCTTGACAGCCAACCGCCTTCAGGACTCCACTTCGGGGTTTCTGTCTGTATTAACTCTCAATGTGTTTAGATATGACTGTCAGGGAGCGGACGCTTAAAATCAGGTTTTATTTCCCTAGATGTCCTACCGTTCTGGCCTGTCGATCTTCATCGAACAGAAATAGCTAGTTACGTGGCACAAGTTTCCCGACATTTTTTAAAATATTCTTCTTCTATGTGCCTTGTCCTTTCAGGACGTAGGCGATCATGGCCTTCCACATTTCCCTATCTCTGGTGGCTCTCAGCACGCTTCCTGTTACACCACCCAAACCCCGCTCTGCCATCCACTAGCTAAAACCCATAAATCTAGAATAAAAATGTATAGAAACTAGCATGGCCAAAAAATGAGGGATCAGTTTATATATTAATTATAATATAGAAATGATCCCCCATTTTATACTCATATAATTTCCTATAAATAGTTGGCATATATATTCTTCTTCTACGTCCCCTATCCTTTCAGGACGTAGGCGATCATGACCTTCCACGTATCCCTATCCCTGGGGGCTTTTAGCACGCTTTCTTCTGTTACACCACGCAACCGCTGTTCTGACATTCACCCGCTCAGGCCAGTCAAGTATGTTACACGCCTGTTAGTATCAGATTCGTCAAGCCCCTCTTATTCATTGCATGTCCCAGAAACTTTACCTGTCTCATCCTGATTTTTTTTTTTAATCGTGTCACCCCAAGCAAGGCATTCCACTGCCACTATAGCGCAGGGGGTTACATAGAGGGATTGGGTATAGGAAATGTCAGAAGGAGGGTGATAGACGACTTAGGATGTACATAGGGAGAGAGTTGGAGAGAGTGGGTGTGAGTTAGTGTGTTAGGAGGTGTCTATTGACCCTACATTTAAACTCCTGGAGGTTGTAGCCGTCGGGGAAGCAAGCATGCGGTAGGGAATTCCACAGGGGGGGAAGTGCGAGGAAAGAAGCTGTTGGAGTAGAAATTGCGGTTATATTTCATCGGTTTCACTGTAAAACGGTGGGACCTAGTTGCCAATCTAGTATCTCGTGCAAATTCACATCTGGGGGGGGGGGCCCAGTGATTTAAGTTCGTCAGAGCAGAAGTCATGAAAGTATTTATAGAAGAGGCACAGGGAAGCCACGTCACGCCGGTGAGAGAGATACTGCAGGCGGTCAGCCAAGTCGGTATCAATCACATTACAGATTCTTCGCTGTATTTTGTCAAGAACCCCGAGGAGAATAGAAGGGGCACCCGACCAGATGTGGCAGAAGTACTCAATACACGGGCGGATGGTGGCTTTATATAATTGCAGGATAGATTCAGGCGGAAAGAATTTCCGGGCCCTGCACAGAGAGCCGACTTTCATAGCTGCGGATTTAGCAATGGATTCGTCGTAGTCATTCCACTTGAGGTCCGCTGAGAGTATCAGGCCAAGCAGGCGTAGTGATTTACTCTCTGGGAGGCAAGCCTGTTCCATGCTAATGGGAGGGAGGTGCAGTTGTCTGTGGTGGTTAATTGACAGCAGCTTCGTTTTGGAAGAATTGAATTTAACGAGCCATTTCTTACCCCAATCCACCACGGATTGGAGGTCCTTCTCAAGCTCGGCAGCGAGTGTCGCCTTGTCACCTACACCAGATTTTTGATCGAGGCGAGAGTAAACTGTGGTATCATCGGCGTACATGCCTACTTGTGATCTTATGGTATCGGGGAGATCATTGATATAGATTAGAAAGAGCGTAGGACCTAGGATAGAGCCTTGGGGTACACCCGCGTTTGTAGGGTAGTTCTGGGAGGCATGTCCGTTTAATACCACCTTCAGTGTGCGGTTAGAGAGGAATGACCGGATTAAATCCAACAAAAGTCCAGTTATGCCATAGCTTCGAAGTTTCCGTAGAAGGCCGGCATACCATACTCTGTCGAATGCTTTAGAGATATCCAAGGCGACGGTTCGGGCTTCGCCATTCTTGTCGAGAGCCTGGTATATATACTCGGTGATGGTCGTTATCATGTCAGCAGTGGACCTGGTGAAGTGGAAGCCATAGTGTTTGTCTGACAGGTCCCCGTGGGCTGTGAGATGCTGAACGACCTCGGCATTGATAATGGCTTCGAACACTTTGCCGAAGATTGGAAGAAGGCTGATGGGGCGGTAATTTGCGGGGTCCGATGGTTCACCAGTGTTCTTGAATATTGGAACCACAGAAGAAAACTTCCAATCAGTATTAATTTCCTTTTCCTTTCCACCCTTTCCAAAACCTCATCATTGCTTACATGCTTGATCCATGATATCGGCAGCATCCTTCTGTAGAACCACGTTTCAGCTGCCTCAAGTTTTTCCTTCATCTTCCATGATATTGTCCAGCATTCACTGCCATATTGTAGAACTGATATCCCATAGCAATCCAGTACACTCTTCTTTGTTTCTAGCGAAAATTTCCTGTCACTTAATACAGCTTCTGGAATGTGCCCTCTGCCATGCCAATTCCCCTTCGGATCTCTGTGTTGCATTTTACGTCTTCTGTTATAACACATTCCAGGTATTTAAATTTTTGTACCTGCTTGATTTTAGTATCCCCCATCTGTATTTGGCATTTGGGGCTGCCTTTTTTGCTGATGACCATGCATTCGGTTTTCTTGCAGTTTATTTGTAGTCCTTTTTTGTCACTCTCTTCAGCTACCTTCTGTAGGAGGTCTTGTAGTTTCCTTTCTGTTTCTGCTATTAGCACTGTATCTGCGTACCTTATGTTGTTCAACAGTTGGTACTAGTAGAACCATTAAACCGCAAGGGGTTACTGGGTATAGAATAATTAGGAACAAAAACATTAATAATGGATGGGAAGAGGAAAGAATAATCAAGCGGACACTAAATAGCGATTGAGATTGCCTTTAAATTTTCGCAGATTAAAATTGGGTGAAAAAAATGGAGCCGGAAGGAAGTTCTACAATCGAGAAGTGCGAGAGAAGAAACTGTTAGCATAAAACTTACGGCTACATTTAGCCAGATTAACTGTAAATTGATGAGATCCCCACGCCAGTCTAGTACTGAGCTTAATTTCAAAAAGCCTGGGATCAGAGAATAAAAAGCTCATCCGTACAATTACCATGAAAGTATTTATAGAAAAGGCACAAAGAGGTGGAGAAGCGACTGGAGACGAGATGCCAGATCAGGATCAATAATATTGCTGATCCTTCTTTGTAGGATGTACGTTGTGGTGCAATGGATATCGACTCGGAACGACAAATCGGGGTTCCGAGTTCGAATTCCAGTTGAATTCCTTGCAGAAAGCAAAAGCAAACTACTGCGGGATAATCTTCTACCTAGTCAGTCATGTCTCGAAAGAGACATGATCGCCCAAAGCGCGTATTACGTATGGCACTTAACCAAATTTTCGGGTGTACGTTGTGGTGCAGTGGATATCGACTCGGATAGACAAATCGAGGTTCCGAGTTCGAATTCCAGTTGAATTGCTTGCATTCACTTACGCACAAATACCCTTACGAAAGGTATTAATCCTTCTCTTCCCTCCAGTTATGGGTTAAATAATAGGACAGATCGGGCTCTTTATCCTTGGTCGGCAACCAGTCTACCGCAGAAAGCAATAGCAACCTACTGCGGGATAATCTTCTGCCCAGTCAGTCATGTCTCTTTCAAGACATGATCGCCCAAAGCGTGTATCATGTATGGCACTTAACTGACTGACTGAATGTAATAGTTGAAAACTTGATTAAGGCTTCTACTGAGCATAAAGTAGGGGATCAGTTTTATATCGTTATGAAGTAATAAACTGATCCCCCACTAATTACCACTTAATAATATAATACATATCTTCCCCCTCTAACTATGAGTCAAATAACAGGGCAGATTGAGTTCTATAGCCGTGGTCAGCAACCAGTCTACCGCAGAAACCAATGGCAAACTACTGCGGGATAATCTTCTGCCCATGCAGTCATATTTCTGACCAGGGTACAATTAACAGTTTTTAGAAAAACATTGTCATGTAGGTAATATCAAACAGATTTTAGCCAACAATACAATAATCCTCACTCATGCACACAGTAAAAATAACCTTCAGATATTGGAGGCCATCTACATTAAATCCAAACAACCCACACTTAATAAAATCACGTTTAAATCTGGTCATAACATATTACATTGCATTTAAATATATGGTTCTGTTAACATTTCGAGTTCTCACGCGGTGTGACGTCATAGAACCGCATTACAAATTTACGAACTGCGTTTACTGTTTGGTAACTGTTATTGTTGCTTAGCAAAGTTCTACGTCAACACAAAATTAAATCGTCTTTGATGGTGGATGTTTTTATGTTAACGTCCATGTAACCTCTCTGAAGATGGCTCATGTGAACCGAAAGCTTAGAACCAACTTAATAGAAAATTATTCAAATTTTGGAGAATTTTTGTCTTTATTTTCACCTAAAATTAAAGTCAAAATACGATGTTTAGAACGGCTCATGATTAAACATTCATTGTCTCTTATATTTAACAGTATATGTTTAGAATATTATCTGCTGCCTCGATACACTAAATATATATATATATAGTGGATGTGTGCGTGTGTGTGTGTGTGTGTGGAATTGAGCTTGTATCTCAACAAGTGTAATGCCGAGAAATCTTCCCGACCGCCAAGCCTTGCTCGTTGAATGAATATATTTTATTTCAATCTATAAATGTATTAAATTAAAATGATTCCGAAAATAGATAAATATAAAAGAAGGATTGGAAAGCAATAATATAAACCTTAAAAACAAACGTTTTTTTTTTAAATTTTTTTCCTTCTAAAACCAGTTTGTATTTTTGTTGAGTCGACAGCAATCTTTCCAAATTGCCAAATTCGATTTTTTTCTTCATTGTTCACTTTCTTTTCCGCGCTGATAAAATATTTCTTATTTAAACATATATATATAGACATATATATATATAGAGACATATATATATATATATATATAGACATATATATATATATATACATATATACATATATATATATATAGACACATATATATATATATGTATAAATGTTCTTTTACAGTAATAAGTTTTACGCATTAGCAATATGTTGTTACTAAATTTCTTTGCCTCTTAAATATATTCTCTCTACGTACGTGTGGCTCAATGCACGTATGTCTCTACGTACGTGTGTCGATATGAGTTCGATGATCGAGATGGAATATGATGATCTAAAGTAAATGCTTAATAAGATATGATTGCGAACAGTGGACAAGATGTGAGGGTGTGTATGGGTACACGCAGGTACGCAAGCGTAGGTGTGTGAATGCGTGTGCCAATATTCCAGTGTGCGCAATCTATATATATATGGAAACGTGTATTGTACGTGTGAAGAAAATATATTCTTCAAGACAAACATAATTCTATCTCTTCATACCTTTCCTAACAGAAAAGAAAAAAAAATGGCGTTTGTATTTCTCTTTCTATCTATTTTTCTCTGTTTGAATTTCCTTCTTTTTTTCTTCAAGTTATCTAATATTTTCATTTACCTCTCTTTTTTCACTTTTCTATCACTCTCAATATATATATATATATATATATATATATAGAGAGAGAGAGAGAGAGAGATAGATAGATATAGCTGAAAGTTCTGGAGATTTACGAAATGGATTAAAAACAGACATATTTTAATTTATTTGTTTAAACGTTATTTTTTAATAGATACTCATATTTGAACAGATATTCCGTTTTTAATCAAACAGTATATTTATATCTATAAATCTACCAGCTTGAATATTTTTTAGAGAATTTTTCTTATGAAACTGTGTCATTCGGCAAGATTCGAACTTGTGACCCCTAACAACAAAGATGTGTCTTAGACCGCTCAACCACGAATAATTTCACAGTCTAAACGAAGCCGAATTAAGGCTTATAAACACAATTTTCCAATTTCTCGGAAATACTCACAATTTCTCTGAAAGTTGTTGAGCTTTCTGCTAAATTATAAACAGAATATCTACTTAAATTCATGTATGCTCTTAAAATAATGTTCAAACAAATAAATTAAATGTGTCAGTTGTTAATTTTAGGAAATTTATATATATATATATATATATATATATATATATATATGTTATAGAAATTTATATATATTGTGTGTGTATTTTGGCAGCATTTTTTCATTAATTCAGGTTTCATTGAATAATATAGACAAGTTTTGTCTGTTAATTTTGTATAGTATCCGTTTGTACTGTCTGATATACTTGATGGTGATATCGTTGAAAGACAACAAAAAATCACAGTAATTATTGATTTTTTTATCGAGTCTAAGCTTTCGGCTCACATGAGCAATTAACAAAAGAATCAAGTTTGTCATATATTACGCTAAATCCCATGCATCCAATTCATTCGTCCGCAACGATTCTTCCCCCACCGTTAGCGATTTGCAAAAAACCAATGTAGTTTATAAATTCAAATGTCCCTTTCGAAAATGTATCTCTAACAAACTAAATAATATCTACATTGGCCATACTACAAATTGGCTCTCACGGCGTCTTACGTTGCATTTAAATGACAATTCAAATATATTCCGACATTTAAAACAACACGGTTATCAACGAACACTTCTGAGAAAAACGCTCGTTGAAAACACATATATACTTAGACAAGAAAATAATAAACAGAAACTCAAAATCCTGGAAGTTATCTACATTAAACAACTTAAACCTGGTTTGAATACGATAAATTTTGATATTTCAACTAACATACTCAAATGCCTGTAATCGAATCAGGGACCACAATGCCACCATTTTGTCACTGTCCTCGGCCATCCGCCACGGTAGGGATGGACTTGTATGTTCAATTTAAATCTCTTTATTGTTAATAACTTAAATGTTCTATGTTTACTGTGTGTTAATATATATATATATATATATATATATATATATGTGTGTGTGTGTGTGTGTGTGTGTGTGTGTGCGTGTGTGTGTGTGTTTATCTATCAAAATGGAAGAACCTCAATGTTCCTAACTCTAATACCACCACCATTTTTGCAATAAATATATTTCATTCTTACTTGTGACTGCTCAAGGATGACTTAGTTTTTTTTCTATGTGTGTAGATGCTATGAAAGGGAGGTAACTCGGTGGCATTTCCGTTATTATACTAAATTTAATTTGTTTTATCCAACAACATTTAGCTCATATTGTTCATAATTTGTTTATTAAATCCAGATCAATAATAATTCTTTTACAATATATATATATATCAGGAACTCACTTCTTAAACACTAACAGCTGGATTGCCCGAACATATGGTTCGATTATTGTTCGGATGGTTTCTGGGGAACCAACAGATTATTTACTCGTTTTAGTTCTCTCGGACATTCATGAGTCTGTGCCGCCTACCACCACGGTCCTGCATCATTTGTCATTAGGGAGGCATTATGTGTCATAACATAGTTGGCGACTAACTCGTCTTAATCGATTGTGTCCAGAAGAGCAGATAACATGCGAATTCGTCTTTTGTATATCTTGCATTCTGAGTTCACGTAAGATTGTTGAAATATCAGGGATGGGTCCATAGGGCTGTGATTTCGTTGGATCTTGATTCCAGAAGAGGTTAAGTATGACTTCTAGCGTCCGAGTGTAGGGGCCATCAATCTCAGACTGTAGGGTTTTAGTGAGATTAATCTAGCTCAGATAGATAGATAGATAGATAGATAGATAGATAGATAGATAATCTCACTCATCTCTTTCTCTCTTTCTCTTGCCAATCTAGTATTTTTCTATATTCGTTCTCTATCCAAAACATTACGCTATAAGCGTTTCAACTTAATGATCTACAAAGATAGATAGATAGATAGATAGATAGATAGATAGATAGATAGATAGATAGATATGAATAGAATTAGATAGATAGATAGATAGATAGATAGATATGTATAGAATTAGATAGATAGATAGATAGATAGATAGATAGATAGATAGATAGATAGATAGATAGATATTAACAGACTAAAATAGATAGATAGATAGATAGATAGATAGATAGATATGAACAGAATTAGATAGATAGATAGATAGATAGATAGATAGATAGATAGATATGAACAGAATGAGATAGATAGATAGATAGATAGATAGATAGATAGATAGATAGATACATAGATATGAACAGAATGAGATAGATAGATAGATAGATAGATAGATAGATAGATAGATAGATAGATAGATAGATATGAACAGAATGAGATAGATAGATAGATAGATAGATAGATAGATAGATAGATATGAACAGAATGAGATAGATAGATAGATAGATAGATAGATAGATAGATATGAACAGAATGAGATAGATAGATAGATAGATAGATAGATAGATAGATAGATAGATAGATAGATAGATAGATAGATAGATAGATATGAACAGAATGAGATAGATAGATAGATAGATAGATAGATAGATAGATAGATATGAACAGAATGAGATAGATAGATAGATAGATAGATAGATAGATAGATAGATAGATAGATAGATATGAACAGAATGAGATAGATAGATAGATAGATAGATAGATAGATAGATAGATAGATATGAACAGAATGAGATAGATAGATAGATAGATAGATAGATAGATAGATAGATAGATATGAACAGAATTAGATAGATAGATAGATAGATAGATAGATAGATAGATAGATAGATAGATAGATAGATAGATAGATAGATAGATAGATTTGTCTCTATTATATGTTGGTAAATTGATAAATATTATGTTGTAAATTGTTTATATCTTTGCTATTGTACATTTAATTAAAGTGCAAATGTTTGATGATCTTTCCTTTTCTTTTCTTTTCTAGGTAAGTACTGATTTCTTATATCTTCTGAACGGCGGTGGTAAGGCAATTCATCTTTATTTAATTGCGAATGTTCTCTTTCACTATTCTTTTCATTTTATTTTGTTGTCAATGTATACTAGTCATTATACACCACGTTGCACAGGGCATATAGCTTTCCTTTATTCCATTTCATTGAGAAAAGTGTAACTTAAAAATGGTTGAAGAGAAATTTATTTAATTAAAGAAGTTAAAACATATTTACGACCTTTTTATTTTCATGAAATCATTTATATGTTTATAATTAATATTTGCTTCATCTTGAAAACTTCCCATTATAACTTTCTGCTCTCCTGCTGAGTTCAAAATGCTGAGTTGCTTACAGGTTTCAAGGAAATTGACATTATTTCAAAAGCTAAGTCATTTAATTATAAAAATATAAAGTATTAACAAAAGAATTTCTTATTTATGAAGTTTTTTTTATGCCCGTAATTAAATGTATTTGTTGTCGAACAAAAATCGGAAGGAAAATATCACCGAAAGCAACAAAAAGGAATAGAAGTTAAATATTCATGGAGACTTGATGGGAAAGTTATTTTTAAAATTTTATTTTACTAATTCGCATTTATTTCTTGATTCGGATAGTTTTCTGTAATAACGTTTTCTATAACAACGTTTTCTTTGTGCGAAAGTTGTGATTACCAATGTAGGCGAAAACGCCCCCGCCCTTGGGAGTTGCTATGAACTCTCAAGAAGCAGTAGGTGTTCAGGTGAGTTAAAATGCTTTGTAACATGGTACTAGCGTGGCCTAACATAAAACAATAGACTAAATTTAAACTATTTACATTGTTTGGACTGTTGTCCTCGTCTTGTCGTATTCACGACGTTTCGGCCGCTGACTGCTTCGACCTTTTTTCTGATGATATGCGTTAGATTTTCGAAGCGAACCTTTTATTTAATCCACAGGAGTAGATTGATCTAGTTCTACGTGCCATGCCTTTTCAGGATAACTTAGTTTCAATTATGTGCCTTTAGTAACTCAAATCTCAAAGTTTTGTGTTTCATCTGTTCATATTGAACTCACAACTCTTTAGATCGAGACAACTTTGGATTACTTCAGCCAATTCTTTTAACCTCAGGGTCATGTGTTCTGGAGAACTTGATCCAAAAAGTTGTGAGTTCGACAGCAAAGATGAGCTAAATCTTGGAGAGTTTTGTTGCGAAAGGGAATTAACTGAAACAAATGTATTCAAAAAAGTCACTATAGCCACCTGCCCACGTTGACTAAATTTCGATTCGAAATTTCAACGTATGGCACCTGAAGAAGGCCGGAGCATACAACTGTCAAAGCTGACAATAAACCCAACGACAGCAGTCCAAACAAGGTAAATAGTGTCTTTTACAAATATTTTCATGGCTTCTTTTCCGACAAGCTTAGCTCTCTGGAGCCCCGTCTACAATAATTTACTCAAGCAACCAGACTGGCAACAAGGTCGCATCCTTTTAAAGCCTATACAACCAAATGCAGCCGACACTTCTACTCCATCAGCTTCTTTTCTCGCACTTCCCACCTGGAATTCCTTCCGTATACTTGCTTCTCTGATAGCTACAATCTCCAAGAGTTTAAATGCAATGTCAGTTGTCATCTTTTATCTCTTTGACTCCCATCTTTCCCCTTTCCCCAACACCCCCTGAATCTTGTTCTTCCCCCTTTTCACTCTACTCCCACGCACTTCTCATTTCACCAGTTCTGACATCCCCTGTAACCGCTTCCTCTTTGGTTCCTCTTTCTATTCGCTCTCCTCCTATGTGACCTTTCACTATCCTTCTATGAAGCCCCCTGCGCATCACTGGCAGTATTGCCTTGCTTGGGGTGAAACGATTAAAAAAATGTCCTTACAACACTTTATCCTCGAAATATAGACAGAATCAATAAAATGTTTAAATATAACCTTCACCATTCCCTATGTTGGTTTTAAAAATATTCACAACAACGAAACTTAATAAAATAAAAAATAATCTTGAACTTGCCGTTGGTAATCTTTTTATTTTAAAAAATGCGAACATTTCGTATTTATTTTTTATTTAATAATGGTAAGTTGTCAACTAATTAATTTATACCGCTTTTCTTAGTTTGTTCAAACTTTTGGATGAATATTATCCATTCTTAAGGATTTTTGACATTTGATAATTTTTCGTTCTCTTTTTGAGATCCTGATTCTGTGCCTTTATGAGATGAATTGTGCTTTATTAAGATGAATTTAACATTATATAGCTTAGTCTAATAAATATATCGTTGTAAATTTCAATGGCAAAAATCAAAGCAAAAGACTAAGTTAATCAAATTGTCATCATTTTAGTATAACAAACATTGTGTAAGTATAGTTAGTTGCTGAAAAATTCTCAGCCTTCAAAACTTCTCAAAATATGGTCAAATATTCAAGCTTATTTTTTTTTTTTGTAATTTTTTGGAAAGGTTTTTTAGTGGAGTGAATTTCAACGACCTTCTAAAATGTGACTGCAGTTGTAAACGTAACAGAATTCAGGAAATTTTCCTTGTTTACCATATTCAAAGAAATATTATATATATATATATATATATATATATATATATATATATGTGTGTGTGTGTGTGTGTGTTATTATAGTTATACTCGTCTCGAAAACCTTCCTCGAAAACTTTCAAAAGACGGTTTAAAAAAAAAGAAAGAGTTTAGGACATGAAAGTCTGTCAAAAGTGTTCGGACAGAAATCAACACGAAGCCCCCCCCCCACCACCACCAGCAAAAAACAAAACCGACACGAGTCACCATCTAACAAAATTCGCTTAATACAAAGGTAGAGCGAACTTAATAGCACCTAATGAGCCAGACGAACCTAACTAGGTTTCCCCTAAACGGATCGTCTGGGAAAGCCGGCTTTCCATGACGAACCGTTTAGGAGAAACCTAGATAGGTTCTTCTGGCTCATTAGGTGCTATTATACATATATATATATATATATATATATATATATATATATATATATATATGTGTGTGTGTGTGTGTGTGTGTGTGTGTGTGTGTGAATTTTATGGGAATTATGCAGTAGGTTTTTCGATTAAAAAGAGTTGTTGCCCTTTAGAAATGCTCTAAGTAAAGTTACTACAGGGTATAAAGTGGGGGATACGTTTTCCATTTCTAAGAAGTAATAGACTCATCCCCCAATCATTCGTCTTTATAAATATCTCTGAGGAAACTTATTAAAGTGAAACATGTTGGATTAAAGACACTTTTGTCCTGCCTGCTCTTTACTTAATCAATTCATTTTGTCGGATTTCGATACGTATACTCAACTCATATATATATATATATATATAAATTCAAAATTTAGTATCGTATGACCATCTCAGGGTATTGAATTCGCTTCATCAGCGACCTTTAATATTATGGACAAATTCATAAATTTGTTTGAGCCTTCCCCCTTTCTACAATTCTAACATGCACCTAACATGTTCTTCCGTTTCTTTCTTTTTCCTTCCCCCTCTTCTTTCTTCTTTCTTTCTTCACCCTTTCCTCTTTTTTATCTTTCCCATTCCATTCGCTACGGTATTCCTTTTCCTTCTCTTTTTGCAAACTTACTTCCAGTTTTTTTACCTCCACGCACACTCAAATGAATTTTTGAATTTTTCCATGAAATTAATAATCTTCAATGAAGTAAATTCAATCTCCTGTATAATCATACGATCATAAATTTTTAATTTTTCATAATAAAAAGCTGGATCAGATTTAATATAAGAATATCTTTTGGGGATTTTACTATCAAGCCTCTTCCTTTTGTTGCATATATATATATATATTACATAAATTAACGTAGTTTAACGAAACTGGTTATAAACAACCGACAATTTGAAATGATTTATTTGAACATTATTTTTGATCAATACTCGTATTAAGTAGATATTCTGTTTTTAATCAAACAGTATTATATATCTATTTCTATCTTCCTTATGATTTACGATAAATCTTTGTTACGAAAATGTGTGTCATTCGGCAGGATTCGAACCTGCAACCCCTATCTACATAGGGGAAGTCAGCATGTGATCTGGGGCGTCTTAGACCGCTCGACCACGAATGACGATCAGACTAAACGAAGTCAAATTAAGTCTCTAACACAATTTTTGAATTTATCGTAATAACCATCTCTGCTCTGAAATCAGGCCGGTAGATATAAATATATAATCAATCCGTCTCTTACCACCAGTTATAGGTTAAATAACAGTACAGATTGGGTTATATAGCCTTGGCTGGCAACGTCTCCCACAGAAAGTAACCTACTGCGGAATAATCTGTCCTGTCAGTTATCCCTCTTTCGAGACATGATCGCCCAAAGCATGTATCACGTATGGCTCAACTGGTTGACTGAATATAATAGTTGAAAACATGATTAAGGATTCTACTGGGCGTAAAGTGGGGGATCATTTTTATATTACTATGAAGTAATAAACTGATACCATACTAATTACTACTTAATAATATAATACATATCTCCCCCCTCTAGCTATAAGTTAAATAACAGAACAGATTAGGTTCTATAGTCTTTGCTGGCAACCAGTCTACCGCAGAAAGCAATGGCAATGTACTGCGGGATAATCTTCTGCCCAGTCAGTCATGTCTCTTTCGAGACATGATCACCCAAAGCGTGTATCACGTATGGCACCTTACTGCCTGATATATTCAAATTCAAATTACAGCGTAACCCCACTACCACCATAAAAAAACAAATCCAACACAAATAAACGGTCTTTTTAACTAGATAATTTCCATATTAACTAGATCACCTGAAGAACGAAGCAACCTAGACATGGCTAGCTTCGAAACGCGAATATTTTTGTGTAGTGATACTATGAATTGATAAACCATTGTAAAAACTATCACAATATAACGCTCTACATTTGTATCGAGCACTCTTTATAAAATAAATGCATGAACAACAGGTTAAAATACCTACGAGTTCTACATCTTAGTTACAATACTATATATATATATAATTTGGAAATGAATTATATGAAAAATATTAAAAAGTTCTACAATATAATAGTATTGAACACTTTTTAGTAAAACTGTATACTTTGTCTAATTCAAACATACACCAAAACATCCTCTTGTTTCCCACTTTCTTTCCTGTAACACGCCTAATTTTTGAAGTTTTGATTTCTTAACATAGATGTAATCTGAAAGATATTTTCAGTGGTCATGTTTTGAATCCTTTTTGCCATCTGTCTTTTCTTTTTATTTCTTCTTTCTTCCCTATCCTCTGTATCAACGTGTAAACGACAACATTCCAACAAAATCTATCCCTCTCTTTCAACACACCTCACATTATTCTTTCAGATATTATGTTATTTTTCTTCTTTCATGTAAACTTCCGGGTATGAATTTCTTTTTGAGTATACTTCCGGTAAATCAGTTTTGTGCTGTCTTTACATAATAAATCAATTTTGCCGCTAAAGAACTGAGGTTTTTTCTCGCTTAAATGGCCATACGGCAAATGTAATTTTCAGAGTTTTATTTGAGAACTAGCAGTATAGCCCGGCATTGTTCGGGTGTAATGAAAGCTTTAAAACTAATCCATGGTCCGCTTTGGACGTTGACACGAAAGACTAAAAAGCAATAATTGTTTCCACTTAAAGCGAAACCGAAGACTGAAAGAAAAATAAATGGATGTAAGTAAATTTTGATTTCCTGGTATCAATATCAAATAAGTTTTTTTCGTCGTAAACAAGGTTATAGAACCGCATCACAAATTCACGAACTGCGTTTGCTATTTTGATAACTGTTATTGCTGCTTAGCAAGGTTTTGCATCAACACAAGATACAATCGTTGCTGATGGTGGATGTTTTTGTGTTAACGTCCTTGTAACCTCTCTGAGTATAGCTCATGTGAGCCGAGAGCTTAGAACCAACTTAATAAAAAATTATCCAAATGTTGGAGAAATTTTGTGTTTATTTTCACCTGAAATTAAAGGAAAAATACCATGTTTAGAATGGCTCATGATTAAACATAATATACATTCATTGTATCTTATATTTAACAGTATATGTTTAGGAAAAAGATATATATTCTTCACTATTCGACAACCTAATTACCACATAAAATAAAATTATAAATCCCTGCTAAAGAGCAAACACGCAGTAAGTGCTTTCATAACTGGTAGTAAGGTTTAATAAGTGGTAGTAAAGAGAATGAACTGAGTCGACGCTGCCTTGCTATTGTCTCACTCCGTGAGCGTGACAGATACAACGGTCTATATTATATCAAAGAGGATCATTTATTCAACAGTGTTTTCTTCTTCATAGTCTACGACCTCCTACCAATGATCCACTAACCAGTGAATGCCTCGACGACATACAATCATCAAGTTTTGACTCGAAAAGTCCATCAATGCAAATTTTAACCTCCACATTGTTGTTGAACAAAACACCCCTCAAATTGTTAAAAAGCGACCTACGAAGTGGTAATCTGAATGAACTCAATCCAGCGAATATGGTGTGTGTAACAGAACTTGCTAACCGGACAATTTCATTGCATGTTTGGCCATGTTAGAAGCAAAGGTGGCAAGCATTGTCATGTTGGATAATCATATTTTTTCGTCGGTTACGTCTTTGAACCGCCTGTTCGTTTGTTCAACGGCTGTTTTCTGTTTGGTTTCCCATGAATAAGATCAGAGGACACTCGAGCTACATTAAGAGGATGTTTATGTCGATAGGAGATGAATTATAATGGTTAAACTTAGACTTGAACAACTTAAGATTGAAGTGATCGGGAAAACATCCTCTTGAGAGTCTTTTCCACAAAGCAGTAGGTCGAGTGGAACTTACTTCACACCAGTGGAACATGGAGTAATTGTAGTTGGTTTTCTACAATGTGAGTGACATGGCGGGTCCTTGCCGTGCAGATTATAACTGATGTAATGTAGTTCTTCCGGGTATTTATCATGGAAGTAGCGATAGACAGTGAGTGGTTCGTTACATTCTGACTGTGAGAGGTTGGGGGGTTGAAAACAAATTGTCGCCCAGGACTCTGAGACGCTTTTGGACGCTGTCAAAACTGGAAAGTAAGGTCTCGATAGCTCACGCCCAAATATGACAAGTGTACTCTAGTGTAGGTCTGATCAGACTCTTGTTAACAGTACAAATGTCTCGAACAGCTTTTTATCGTTGATTAAATGCGGATAAAAGCTTCAGCCCAGATTTGGTGGCAGTAGTTCATTTTTGGTCAAATCTAACTCTCGCAACGATAAAGTATCTAAAAAAGGAGCCAGGTACTTCGTGGAGCAGAACAATGAGGCGACCATGTTCCCAGAATTTTTAGCAATGAGTTGTACTGATATACCTCACCTTACGTCGGTAATTTGTTCCAGAAGAGGCAACTAAAGTTGAAAAATGACTTAAGTCGAATTGACTTGTCTCCGAATTTACTTGTCACGAGACTAAACCAAAAATAACCATTCCCAGTTCTGTTTTTTTTTTGTATGCATTTTTAATAATATATAGTCGATAAGAATCTATTTTAAGCTTACAAACAAATAAATTTTAGTTTTTAATATAGTACAGAAAAAAAATCTAGATTTACGAATTCATGTACGTACATACTTATAAGTGTAGATATTTACATTTTGGCGATCTTTATAGTACATTGCGGACTCTTTTATTGTGAATGGTGTTTGCTCTAAGACATTATAAAATAAAATGGTTTTGCAAAGTTAAATAACAAATAGTTTTTAAAATTATTTTGCGATGGTAGAAAATAAAATAATTTATGTTAAACTAGCAGTATAGCGCGGCGTTGCCCGGGTGTAATGAAAGCTTAAAACCTAATCCATGGTCCTGGAGCCTAGACTCAGCCTAAAGAATATTTGTGTGAAATTTGATGAGAATCGGATAAAAAATTTGGATTTTTATAAAGGACATACAGACAAATAAACAGACACACACACAAACATCTTACCTTTTATATATATATTATCGATTTTCTGCACTATTGAAACTTCTGAATATCGTTTCTTATGTCTTTCTCTATGAGTGTATCAAATTTGATTAAAATCGGACCACTCCTTTTATAACCCGATTTTTTTGATTATCGATTTTCAATATTTATCGGGGGTACCTCGACACAAAGTCTACGGCTATAACGTGTTGAATACACCGGTGCCCGTCAGATCACCGAAGTTAAGCAACATCGAGCATGGTCAGTACTTAAATGGGTGACCATTTGGGGATACCAGGTGCTGTAGACGTAAGGACCAAGAATGGTCCACCAGTCCTCCAGGTTTGGGGGTTGGGTGCAGGGCTAACAACCCTGGCCTGTAAAAAACAGTTTGTTACAGAAACAGCAACAAAAAGTTGCTGCCCTATGCACCATCTGGGTGTGATGGATAAATGATGATGATAATGACCTCGACACAAAACCTAGTATCGATATCAAATTTTCTGCACTGTTGTAAGAACTGCAACCTTGAAACTTCTGAATATCGTTTCTTATGTCTTTCTCTATGAGTGTATCAAATTTGATTAAAATCGGACAACTTCTATAACCCGATTTTTTCGATTATCGATTTTCGATATTTATCGGGGGTACTTCGACACAAAACCTAGCCAAGAACACTCGCAGACGCTTATAGTACAACTGTGTAAATTTTCAAAAAATCGGTTCAACCGTTTCGGAGTCTGTAGGTAATGGACACACACAGAGACACAGACAAAGTTCCATTTAGAAATAAGTTTAGATTTAACAATATTTACTTTCAGTTTGTTTATTTACATCTTGGATGTAGATGTCTTTTAGTATTATTTATTGTACAGCAATATGATTTATGTGTTTTAACGCTTTTATAGTGATATTGCGACTTCAATATTTGTGGCGAACAGACGTAAAGTCGAATAAAATAACTTAAACTTGATTTTTATTTGTCCATATATTTTTTGACATAGAAAGTACAATGGAGAACGACGTAACCCGCGGTATATGTTTATATACGAGTTCCACTGGAGGTCTGAAGTGAATTTGGATCCCAATAGATGCCCAAAGCGGTGAGCCTCATTAAGAGTGGAACCGTTCATCTTGTCTGCAGGAATCTGCTTTCAGTCCAGCATTTCTTTACTGAACCGAGGCTAAACCACCCAGCCTAACTTTGTTTTTCAACGTCGATCATGTGGAAATCAGATTAATTCTTGCATTTTCCAAGGGTGTTAGTGCTCACTGAACGGAAGAGACTTGATATCTGTACATGCGTCTATTGTATATGCCATAATTTGTTCCACTGCCTCGGCCACAATTTCTGTAAAACATTGACGATGCATTCACTGAGAACTCATAAGTTTATATGACACGCCGCCCGCAAATAAGGCTGAATATCAGGTGCTCTTTGTTCATTTAGAAGAAAGTAAAGAAAATATTGATTTTTGACTCATTTTCACACTTCTCAATTGTCACGCTATTCATATCGTTGATTACACCTGCCATTTCGCAGAGTTCAAAGTAAACTACGGCTTGGTATTTACCTGGATACGCCAGGTATACAAATAAGAAGAAAAAATAGGGAAAGTGTTTTGTTAATTTGTTTGATTTTCATTAAAATCTAGGATTAAAATCTCATTCTAAATTTATTTAGTTAAAAGATAAATAAAATAAAAAATTAACTGAAGGTCCAGAAATCGATCAAAGATGGCTGAAAGTATTTGGATCTTAGCATTTAATTTCGACAAATTTCCAACGGAAATGATGTGACCAATTGACACCAGAAAAAATAAACTTATCAGGAAAGCGCCGCTTTGATGTGACACAAGGTAAAGAGTACCCAGTGAGGATCGAACTCACTACTCATTTGTAAGAGGTTCCAGCAATTCAAGCTTGCTAACCATTACACCACGCCGAGGTGACCTCGTTCTCTTTAATAGTATGAATTCGAACGTCCACGTTAGATATGCGCATGCGTAGATGTGTTTGCGGATGTGATTTTGTGTGTGGTTAGCAGTACATTCAATTAATGATTTTTTCCCTTCTTTATTCTTTAGTTTTCCTTTTTACTATCTTATTCCCAAGCTTGTTTTTCTTCACCTTTAACTTCTTTCTTTATTTTTTTCTTCTTGTCGAATTACTCTTTCTCTCTTTTTTCTATACCAATTCTTCGTTTTCTCCTTCTTTGCCGTGAATATTGTTATATTTCTTTCTTCGATCTCTCCTCATTCCTTCCATCCAAATTCTCATTCTTTTTTGTGGGTTTATTATTATTATTATTATTATTATTATTATTATTATTATTAGTTCTCTTCTTCTTTTTTTAATTTGATTTCTTATTTATTTATTTTTGTTTTTTATTCTTCAATTTTCTTCTCCGATATCATTTTTTTCTCTTTCTTTTATTCTCTATATTTTCATTCACAGCCAACAATCATTTCTCTGTTACTTTCTTTTTGATATTATTTTTCATTCTTAACATTTTTCAAATTCCTCCCATCCATATCCCCACTCTAATCCAATCTTTAGTTTTCTCTATTTTATTTTTTTCTGTATTTTTTCTCGTCTTTTTTTTCTTCATTTTGTAATAATTATTAATTATCTACATTTTCCCCCCCTTCTCCTCTTTCTTCACATTGATCCCGACTTTTCATGTTCTAATTTTTCTCTTTTTCCCTTATCTATTTATTTATTTCTTTTCTACCTTCTCCATTTTCTTTTTATTCTTCCTATATTTGTTTGCCTTAAATTCTTTTTCTTCTCTTTTCGCTCAGCTCGCTTCTCTATCCAATCTAAAGCCGTCCTCGTTTCCAAGCTCAACTCCTCGTCTTCAAGGACTTCTCGTGTACAATTCGTTTCTATCAAAAGGATCAAATTAACTTCCGCCACCGACAGGAAGTGCAACAGTAACGCACTTTTGGTTATCTTTTAACAAAACAACTTCCGGTTGTCAGATTGCATTACGTAGCACTCCCAATTATCAGCAAGTATAAAATGTACCAAAGTTGATTTCGCAAATTGGAACGGTTTAAAGCTATTTAAAGCAGATTTCCTTACTTATATTACTTCGAGTCAAATTTGATTGATTCTTAATAAACGTGCGGAACAAATAGAGTAGAGTTATCTCCCTTTTTTCATAATTCTCTTTTATCCAATAAACCAGAATTATCTTGCTACAAATCTCCATTCAAGGGCCTCAGCACGAGGGAATATTTAAAGTTTGGTTGATTGACCATTAAAAGTAAATTCAATTTTTTCTACAAATAATTACACGGCTTCGGATCCTATGAACTTAGCTCACTGGTGCCGCCTATATATACATTTACTTGAGCCACAAGATTAGCAATTCGGTCCCACCCCTTTGCTTTGAAACCAACAAATTGTAAACGCAAATTCGACTCCATCAGCTTCTTTATGAATTTTTCTATACGATGAAATGCGTAACAGATGTTTTTCACTTTTTAATCATTCTGTAGATTCTACTCCAACAGCTTCTTTTCTCGCACTTCCCGCCTGTGGAATTCTCTTCTGTTTACTTGCTTCCCCGACAGCTACAATCTCCAAGAATTTAAATGTAAAGTCAATAGTCATCTCCTATCTCACTAACCTGCATCCTCTCAATCATGCTCATTTCTCCGTCCACTCCAGTCTCATTAGTATTCTCTTCCTTCTCTTACCTACTTCCTGACACCCCCTATAACCTGTCACTCTTTCCCATAACTTTCCTCCTATGTAACCCCTTACAACACAGTGGTAGTAAAATGATTTGCTTGGGGCGATATGATTATTAAAAAAAATTATAGTGTTATAATGTGGTTATAAGGTGGGGGATCAGTTTAACATTACAATCAATATATAAACTGATCCCTCACTTTATGGTCATATTATCCTTCTCTTAGCCACTTCCTAACACCCCCTATAACATATCACTCTTTCTCATTACTTTCCTTCTATGTAACCATCTGCAAAAAGTGACAGTAAAATACTTTGCTCGGGACGATATGATTATATAAAAAATTAAAAAATTCTTTACTATTATAATATGGATTTAAAGTGGGGGATTAATTCTACATTACAATCAATGTATAAAATGATCCCTCACTTTATTGCCACAGTCATCCTTCTCTTAACCACTTCCTGACACCCCTATAGCCTGTCACTCTTTCTCATAACTCATAAAAAATATCATAACTGGATGACACATTCAGAATTCGCGTTTAGATAGATTTTCTTATCATCCGGTTTATACTTCTCCCTGGACTTTTGAACAGGTATAGATGTTTATCCCTTGTTTCAATTTTAGGATTGGGTCTTCGTTTCCTTCTAAAGGCTAAAATCGTGAAATTTTATTTACTATTTTTGCTCTGAAATAAAAGTAGATTAGTTTTGCCTAACGTCTGGCTCTCATTAGTCCACTGTCGGAACAAAGGCAGAAGTTTATCTCTTGGTTCCTATTTAGTATTGCTTTTTGACTCCTTCTAAAATCTTCTCATCTCTTCTCATAACGAAGCTAGTCTGTTTTGACTATTGGTAAAGAATTAGATCGTCACATACGAAATTCAAGAATAAATAGTCAAAGAACTATCGTAAAACCAATTAACCTGACTTGATTTTACTCTTACTTTCTCTCCCCACTCTCTTTCTCTCTATAATTGTTAATTTAGTACATTTATAATTCTTATCAATCTTTGTTCATTATCTATCGTTATATCTATATAGTAACACAGCTATCTCCGTACCCTTCTATCTATCTATCTATCTATCTATCTATCTATCTATCTATCTATCTATCTATCTATCTATCTATTGTTGTTTCTTTATCTATCTATCTATCTATCTATCTATCTATCTATCTATCTATCTATCTATCTATCTATCTATCGAATGTTGTTTCTTTATCTATCTATCTATCTATCTATCTATCTATCTATCTATCTATCTATCTGTTGTTGTTTCTTTATATATATATGTCTACGTCATTCAGTTTCTTTATATATATATATATATATATATATATATATATATATATATATAAGTCTTCATTCAGTTTCTTTATATATATATATATATATATATATATATATATATGTCTACTTCATTCAGTTTAAAAAACGAATACATGTTGCCCAAAATAAACAAAAGTATAGAAAATGATAAATATTTCTTTCTCTAATGATAGCTATTCTTTAAAAAGGACGAAAAGCTTTCAGGTAAATAATAACTTGATCTCTATTGAGGCTATTCATTTCGTTTAATTTATCACTTACACACGCACACACGCGTATGCACACACATGCACGCACACACACATTATATATATAATATATAATATATATATATATAATAAAAATATAATTTTAGCATATGGTATATATATTGGCTTAAGTACTCAATTCAAGGGACAAAGCGTATATAAATAAAAATAAATACCTATATATTGTAATATTCTTATTATAAACAATGATAGTAAAAGCATTTTACCTCACTTCACAAAAGCTATCATATTTCAGTCTTATTGAAGGTACTTTGTCAGGCGATGGTTGATTTCTATAAAATTCATCCATATCACCATTTACTAACCATCACCTGATGAAGTACAATCTCTAGTACTGAAACATGATAGGTTTTGTGTAACGATGTCATACGTTTTTATTTCTTATAACTACGTGTGATAAAATATTACAATAATAACATTTCGTTACTTTGTATTGAGCACCTTTAAAAAGCAAATGCTACAAACTGGGGATTTTTACTCCTTTTTTACTCTTACTAATATATATATATATATATATATATATATATATATATATATATAATGCATAGAGGAAGCAGATAACTTTCTAAACATATATTATTAAATATAAGAGACAATCAATGTCTATTATGTTTAATCATGAGCCGTTCTAAACATCGTAGTTTGGCTTTAATTTCAGGTGAAAATAAAGACAAAAGTTCTCCAACATTTGGATAATTTTTATAAAGCTGGTTCTAAGCTCACATTTGCTATTTTGTAACTGTTATCGTTTCTTAGCAAAGTTTTATGTCAACACAAGATAAAACCGTCGCTGATGGTGGATGTTTTATGTTAACGTCCTTGTAGCCTTTCTGAAGATGGCTCATGTGAGCCGAAAGCTTAGAACCAATTTAATAAAAAATTCTCCAACTGTTGGAGAATTTTTGTCTTTATTTTCACCTGAAATTAAAGCCAACATACGATGTTTAGAACGACTCATGATTAAACATAATAGACATTCATTGTCTCTTATATTTAACAGTATATGCTTAGAAAATATTTATATATATATTATAAATTATACTTTAGAACATGTACAAACTACAATCTACTACAAAATTGTACATTATACATTATTTTTCGACATTTTCTTTCAATGTCAAAAGACAATGTACAATTTAGTAGTAGATTGTAATTTGTACATGTTCTGAAGTATAATTTATAATATATATATATATATATATATATATATATATATATATATATATATATATATTGTTTTCCTCTTGTCTCATTCGTTTAGTTATATATATATATATTTCCGTGAACTAAACGAATGAGACAGGAGGAAAACAATATTTAGTTTTAGCCGATGCATTTAGTCCAATGACGGTCTTATCAAAGCAGTTATGGGTTAAATAACAGGACTGATTGGGTTCAATTGCTATGGCTGGTAACCAGTATACTTCAGAAAGTAATGGGAACCTACTGCCCAGTTAGTCATGTCTTTTTCGAGACATGATCACCCAAAGCCTGTATCACGTATGGCACTTAACTGACTGACTGAATATAATAGTTGAAAACATCATTAAAGATTCTACTGGGCATAAAGTGGTGGATTAGTTTTATATTGTTATAAAATAATAAACTGATTCCCCACTAATGACTACTTAAAAATATAATACATCTCTTCCCCCTCTAGCTATGAGTCAAATAACAGGACAGATTGGGTTCTATAGCCTTGGCTGATAACCAGAAAGTAATAGCAAACATACTGCGGGAAAACTTTCTGCCCAGTCAGTCATATCTCTTTCAAGACATGATCGCCCAAGCGTGTGTCACGAATGGCAGGTGTCTGACTGACTGATTTACAAATGCTGGGAAGTGGTGCCTTATGGTGAGTGGCTGGTCTATCTGAGCGCTTTTAGTTATCCTTTTAGCCATTATTAAAGATAATTTTATTTTTTGCCTTAAATGAATGCATGGATTTTTTTTGTGTATTTAGAGTGATAAGATTATTTTTATCTTCCAAACACGATCAGCACATTGTGGCAGTCTTCATAGATGAAGTTATTTTATATATATATATATATATATATATATATATATATATATATATATATGGAGAGAGAGAGAAAGGAGGAGAGAAAGAAAACAGAAAAAATTAAAAGCCTGAATAGTAAAGAAATCAAAATAATACTTACACGAAATTTACAAGTCAGCATGACTGAAACGACACGTCTCAGTTATTTCAAAAATATCACTACATTAACTTTATTAAAACTCTCTGTCTCGATATCTAGCACTATATTAAAAACCTGCTTGCCTAAAATTCCTTTCTACCAGTAAATTAAGTAATAATTTGTAAAACGAATTAGAAAGAAGTAAATCTATATCTTTTAATGTTTTGTTGAAATTTTATTTAAGTTTCCACATGTCCTCCATCATTAGCAATACAAAGGGTAATACGATTTTGCAGTTCACGGAAAACATTTTCCAACTGATTACAGTCATGCCTGAAATCACATTAGTCATTTTAGCTTTCAAATTTTCTCATGAACTAGGTTTGGTTGTATACAAAATTGTTTTCACCTGTCCCCATAAAAAATCTAATGGAGTCAAATCTGGCGAACAATGGAGGTCAATAAAATGGTCCACCACTACCAATCCAACTATTAAGAAATTCCTGATTTAGAAACTGTCTAACGCGCAGAGCAAAGCGACAAGGAACTCTATCTTGTTGATTTATAACATTTTTTACAGATTATTTCTATTACAAATACAATATAAAAATTCTATACAAATACAATATAAGAATTTATAACAAAGTTATAAATTTTTAAAGTGCACACGAACTGTATGGACATCCTTTATATATATATATATATATATACTAGCAGTATAGCCCGGCATTGCTCGTGTGTAATGAAAGCTTTAAAACTAATCCATGGTTCTGGAACTCAGACTCTTTGGACGTTGGCACGAAAGACTAAAAAAGCAATAGTTGTTTCCATTTAAAGCGAAAGCGTAGACTGAAAGAAAAATGAATGGATGTAAGTCAAATTTTGATTTCCTGGTATCGATATCAAATAAGTATTTTTCGTCGTAAACTGTATTTTGAAGGCTAAATAAGTCCTCTGATTAAGAACTACAATTATACCTACTTAGAGCCAAACCCGAAGCAAAAATCAAATAAAAGGGCTGAAAAAAATACAGACATACAGGCAGATAAACAGACACACACACAAACATCTTGCCTTTTATATATATATTATCGATTTTCTGCACTATTGTAAGAACTGCAAGCTTGAAACTTCTGAATATCGTTTCTTATGTCTTTGTTTATGAGTTTATCAAATTTGATTAAAATCGGACCACTCCTTCTATAACCCGATTTTTTCGATTATCGATTTTCGATATTTATCGGGGGTACCTCGACACAAATCCTAAGAACACTCGCAGATGCTTATAGTACAACTGTGTAAATTTTCAAGAAAATCGGTTCAGCGGTTTCGGAGTCTATAGGTAACGGACACACACACAGACACACACACACACACACACACACACACACACACACACACACAAATTTCCATTTATAAATAAGTTTATATATATATATATATATATATATATATATATATATATATATATAAAGTATGTTTGTTAAGGTATGCATGGATTGTGTGTGTCTTCTTATGCGTCAGTTTACTTTTAAATGTAGGACTCTGAAGACAGATATCCCACGGGAAATGTCAATTTTTAAAAACACATTTATGGTTTGGATTTCTTTCTTTCTTTCTTCTTGAAGAATTCGTCCACAGTTTAGGAATAACTTCGGTTTAATCTGATCATTTTAAAATAGAAGAAAAACACATGTCAAATGCCTTTATTAAACAGAAATATTCCATTGAAATTTCCATCTTCAGCCCGAGTCTGTACGATCGACATAACGAACAGAACAAACGATGAACGAACAGCCCCTTGAATAGGAAAGCCAAGAAAAAAGATTCTAACCAAATTTTATGTACGGCGACACACATACTCACATAAAAATATGTCGGACAGAATAGACAGATAGACTGACAGACATCTTGATAGATACCTTTTAATGTTAAAAATATTACATTATTTGACTGATTACTTTCACTTTCATATTTGAATTTTTGTTTATTTTTGAATCATTGGTTTCTGTTCTTTTTCGAATTTTTTGATTTCATTTCTTTAATTTTAATTTTTTTCTTTAGTTTTTGTTGCCATGGAAATAAAAAAAAACAACCCCCCCCCCCAAAAAAAACTAGTAACATCGGTGGTTGAAGTGAAGATTAAGACAAGAACGCAATTAAAACAAATAGCGTTTTTTTTTAATCTTTTATACTTTTTATCTTTGAAACTCTCTACAGACGGACCGAGAGAATTTAAGTTGACAATGAAGAATAGAATTTGTCCTAGATTCGGTTTCGAAGAAAATTATAGTGATTTGAAATAGAATGTATATCTGGAACAAAAAGAAAAAATAAACATATCTTGAAACATTAAAAAAAAGAGATATAAATATCTTGAAACATTAAAAAGCAAACAGAAATATCTTAAAATATTACGATGGTCTGTGAAAATATTGTCAGTAATATTGCGAAGATATAAGCAGATATTCGGGTAAATTAACCCACCTTTTTGTATATTTTGATATAGGTGTATTTATATTTTCCTACAAGTTTCCAGCAGATCAATTCTGCAACCTTCCACTGTTTATTCTGATTTACGCTACAAAAAAAAATGTGTATAGATAGTAGGAAAAATGATTCGACAACACCTGGCGCAATAAAAACTTTGTTAGGTCAATAATGACCAAAATAAAGCAAAACAATGAGACAGTATTAGATAAAATAACAATGAAGATGTTGTCGGCTTTAGACGATTGCAGATTGAAAAAGAATGCTGGATATTGTTGTCATATCTGGTCAGGCGCCTCTGCTGTTCGTCTCAGTGTACTTGACAGGCTACAATGGAAAATCTGTAAGGTGATCGGTCCCGACCTCGTAGCTCAACTTCGGCCACTTTCTAACCGCTGGGATGTGGCTTCTCTCTGTCTCTTCTAGAAATATTTTCGTGGCTTCTGCTCTGACAAACTTGTGTCACTAGTGCCCTCTCCACAAGAATTTGCTCGGGCAACTAGACTAGCAACAATGTCCCACCCTTTTACAGTTAAATCAACCAAATGCAGGTGACAATTCTATTCCATCTGCTTCTTTTCTCGTTCTTCCCGCCTGTGGAATTCAATTCCATATACTTGCTTCCCTAACAGCTATAAGTTCTATCTCTTATCCACTTGACTCCAGTCCTTTCTACATCTCCCTGTGTATCTTGCTCTTTTCCTTTCTTTATACTTTCGTAACTGTCTTCACTCTTGTGTTCATATCCTTCTTTTGCCCTTTCTCTTTCACCCCCTGTAGCTGGTTTATCTTTGTCTTCACCCTCCTCTTGCCTAATACTTCAACACTCTTAAGTAAATCCAGCCCTTTCTACATCATCCTTTTCTTGCCCTTTCTCTTTCACCCCCCTGTAGCTGGTTCGTCTTTCACTCCACTCTTTTCCTGTCTAAAACGTTAACTCTCTTATGTAGCCCCCTGCACTTCAGTAGCGGTACCGCCTTGCTTGAAATGATTAAACAAAAAAGGTCACTGAATTGATAAATAAAATATACGAGAGCAGTGACATATCAGAGGATTTCAATTGCGATATATTTTCATAATGCTACTAAAGAAACCAGGTGCAAATGAATGCGATCTCTGCCTAAGAAACGTCCTAATAATCACGCATAAATAAAATAATCACTTTTTTTTAAAGAGATCTCGTAGGAAAAACAGAAAGTAAGTCAGCGTGGCTTTACACAAAACACTAGAACAAGAAATATAAGTTTTATTCTCAAAATATTTCCAAAAGGTCACAAAATGTACATGTTTCATAGCGTATATAAAAGCATTCTATGGAACAAAAGAAATTCTGCATGTTTCTATACTTCTCAGATGTGGCTGTGTATATTATTTACATTTTTCAGACTGTTGTTCTCATCTTTATTGCCATGTTTGCGATGTTTCGGCCGTTGTACGATCTGGCCTTCTTCAGGTGCTAGTAATAATGAACCGAACCCTTAATTTTGATTACTGAGGTATATAATTCTTATTCCATGTGTGATGTCACTTCCTGATGCCATGTAGATATCTTTATTTAACTCTACTCTCTGTTATTTTTTCGCCAATGCTGTAGTCAGGTATTGTAGTGTCAACTCTTTAGGTCAAATCGCTGGAACTAACCAAGGCCTTTATTCGTTGAGCCATGTGTTCTCAGGAAGGCCGGAGCGTACAACGGCTGAATTGTCGTAAACATGGAAATAAAGATGAGGACAACAGTTTGAACAATGTAAACAATGTACAAAGCATTCTGTAAGAAATATGACTGGAATATTGTCTTTGTTCAATTCTCTGGAATAAGAAATGCCGGTTTTCTTACCAAAATTTTATAGCATTCCTTACAAATACAGCTAAACCGATACTTGTTTCATGGATTATATCAAAGCATTCGGTGTACTACGAATAATTAGACGAGAAATAGGGCAATACTGTGGAGCAGTATTCTTCAACCCGTGAACGAGAAGTGGGATTTTTATGGTCTACATACTATCAAGGGGATGAATACGATAAAAGACCTACACCCATGTTTTATATACTAGGTTGTTATTTCAAATATTAGGTTGCTTCATATATTAGCTTGTTTCATATATTAGGTTTTTGTTTCATATATTAAGTTGACGTTAGATATATTAGATTGTGATTTCATATATTAGGTTCTTTTTATATATTAGGTTGTTATTTCATATATTAGGTTGTTTCATATATGAAATTATTATTTCGTATATTAAGTTGTTTTATATATTAGGTTTTTACGTAAATTCGTTCGTCTTTATTCTTTGTTTTAATATCCATTGGTTATTAATAGTTATGATGAATCATTCAGCAATGTATTCCACTTCGTTGTTAACAACTTTCTACAAAAAATCCACTAACTGTTCAATACTAGGTTTAGTCCCGAAATATTCATCAATACACGTTTTAAATTCCAGATCATTTTTTAACAAAACACCCTTCGTTAAAAAGCAGGAGAATATAGTGCGTGTAGCAGACCTTCTTTACCGAGCGCTTTAATTGAATGTTTGGTTATGTCAGAGAATTTGGATGAGCTTTGTCGTTTTGAAAAATCGCAGGTCGTGCTCTTTTAGCTGATTTACTTCTTTGAACCGCCGTTCATTTGTTCAGCATACGACTTAGCAATGACCAATTGGTTGTTTTGATTCATTAATCTCCGTGAACAGCCCAAATATCGAACGGGCTCATTCTTGTCTGCTTGATAAGTGTCTGATCTAATATAAAATTTTGATAACGTTTGTCAAACAGTTGCACGGTATAACCAAAATTATTCAAAAGCAAAAGCAGCCTCGAGATCATTTGCAGAACGTTAAAAAGTGTGAGAAATATTCACACATAACTCAGTGCTTAGGCAGTGGAAGGAAACAGTCAGACAAACAAGACATACCTGATAAAGAAAAACAATTTATTGTCTTGCAAAAACTGATTTTGCGGCTACTTCGTAGCCTGGTATAGTCCTTCTCGCTGCGTAGCTTGTTAGTTCCTTCGTCTGAGAAGGGTATGGGAAAACACGAGGAACGGCGGTCCGCGACGTACAGGAAATTCTGGGGTCAGCTTCTTCTGCAGTTCCATTCGGTCGAAAGTCGATAGTTCTTGGAGAATTTTTCTCTCAGATGGATAGGCATTGCCCAAAGGGTTTCCTTATAAGAAAGGAAGGATGTCGTGATATTTTCTCTGATAAGGTTGAGGCTGTTAGCCCAATGGGTCTCCAATACTATGGAGAGATGGTCTCGATATAGCGAGACATGAGGGTGCCAATTGTTGGCCCCGCTGGTTGAATCTCGGCACGTAGATCTCCGAAGCTGTCCGTGCCAACCGAGCAAGCAAGTCCGTCCAAAAGGAAGGAAAAAAAGGAAAAAAAAAAAGGCGCGAGCCTCTTCCTGGCGTAAAGGCCCGCCTCAAGTCCAAGACGAGGTTCGGGTCTTCGGCCAATCAGGAGACCTGTTATATCTGTAAATTTCCAACACAAGTGAATATAAATAAAAGAAACAATATTACACAAAGGTATTTGAGTTGATGCGATAAGAAAAACTACTTGAAATATAAGAAATTATTTATTAATATAGTCATGCCAATCTTTTGACTTTATTATTATTACTGACTGTTGTCCTTAAAATGTATCACAGAGATGATTTGTTTCTCTCGGAAACGTTTTAAATAACAACAGATTTATTTAATTCCAAGCAAGAAGCTGGTTAACATGTCTTTGCCTTCTCATCAATCAAAGAATTCGCGATGAACATTGTAACTTTTTGTGCCATCTTCCGTTGGACTTCGTAAAAAATCTCGTCATTTTTAGTGAATAGATTTTGGTAAGAAATATCGGTCACTTTTTTATTTAATATTTGTCTTTTCTGAACGGCTATACAATTAAATTTGTAAGGAGCAATGATAGATATTTTCGTATTTTCAGGTGAACTTAGATTGTTCTTTGAGCCAAAATTGTTGCGATACGTAAGGAGATGTATTTGATTTTGGATTTATTCACCTTCTGATTAATGTGGAGTTCACGGGGAGATAATTGTCTTCAGTATAAGGACCTACCGAGTGAGAATTCTTGAAACATATTTTTTTATCAAGGTCTAAGCATTCTGGGAGTATTACCAGAAAACTGAACTGGCGTGCTGAATTCAAATTTAATCTGAGTTACGTCGAACTAATAACCTTGCTAATGTATTGTGTCATCTCCCTTCAACTATGAGTTAAATAATTGGGTACAATGGGTTCTTGCTTTAGGTTGCAGCCAGAAATAAAACAATAAAGTCAAAATCAGCTTAAGGAGATAAAGACTTAACATGGCTTCAGACTCATCAACAGCTGGAGTTTTCGTGATGGTCTCTTGACCCCCAAAAGGGTTTCATTATCAAGAGTCACTTTCGAATTTTAGTTTATCAGTCGATCATAATAAATGTTGGTGTGACTTTCCTTCCTTCCTTTTAAACTGTTTTAATCTTTTATCTTCTTGTCTTTTTCTTTCTTTCTTTACGGATTCGACCTTTTCTTCCTTTATTTTTTGTCTCCTTTTCCTCGTCTTTCTTTTAAAACAAGTTCGTTTCTATTTTTTCTATATTTGCTTTCATATAATAATTTTCACTCCGTCCATACAAAGAATTCTTTTCGATTCTCATCCTTGATATTATTTCTTTGTTTATTTTTCTTCTTTTTTCTATGCAATCTCTTTATTCGCTCTTTTCTGTCTTTATTCGCTCTTTTCTCTCTTTATCCACTATTTTCTCTTTTTATTCGCTCTTTCCTCTCTTTATTCGCTCTTTTCTCTCTTTATTCGCTCTTTCCTCTCTTTATTCGCTCTTTTCTCTCTTTATTCGCTATTTTCTCTCTTTATCCGCTCTTTCCTCTCTTTATTCGCTCTTTTCTCTCTTTATTCGCTCTTTCCTCTCTTTATCCACTATTTTCTCTTTTTATTCGCTCTTTCCTCTCTTTATCCGCTCTTTCCTCTCTTTATTCGCTCTTTCCTCTCTTTATTCGCTATTTTATCTCTTTATTCGCTCTTTCCTCTCTTTATTCGCTCTTTCCTCTCTTTATTCACTCTTTTCTCTCTTTATTCGCTCTTTTCTCTCTTTATCCGTTATTTTTTCTCTATATTCGCTCTTTTTTTTTCGATATTCGCTATTTTACCTCTTTATTCGATATTTCTCTCTTTATTCGCTATTTTTCTCTTTATTCGCTATTTTTTCACTATATTCGCTTTTTTCTTTCGACATTCGCTATTTTAATTCGATATTCGCTTTTTTTCGATATTCACTATTTTATCTCTTTATTCGCTATTTTCTCTCTTTATTCGCTATTTTCTCTCTATATTCGCTCTTTTCTTTCGATATTCACTATTTTATCTCTTTATTCGCTTTTTTCTGTCTTTATTCCCGCTCACAAATTTTGTCACTTTCTTTTCTCTTAGAAATTTATTATTAAATTATTCTCTTCCCTTTTGAAGTTCTCTTTCTATCTTTTGTTCCAACTTTCTTTCTTTCTTTCTTTCTTTCTTTCTTTCTTTTATCCTTTCTTCATTTCACTTTTTCTTTCCTATCTCTTATCATTTCTACTTCCTTTTCTCCATTTTTTTTCATTCTTGCACCCATTTTTTATCATTTTTAATTCCTCTTCTTTCTTTCTTTCTTTCTTTCTTTCTTTCTTCACTTTGTTTTATTCTTTCATTCTTTCAGTTTTTATTCCGTATCTTTTCTTATTGATATTTACTTCATTTCTTTCTCTCTTTCCTCCATTCTGTCTTTCTTTTCTTTTAGATCTTCTTTTTTTTTCTTTGCCGTCGTTCTTTCTTTCTTTTTCTTTCTTCCATCTCTTTTAACATTGTTTTTTCTTTCTTTATTTCTTTTTATTCTTTAATTCATTTTCTTCCTTCTATTTTAGCATGGTTTCTTATTTCTTTCTTCACTTTGCTTTTTCTTTTTCATTTTCAATTTTTACCACATATTTTCTTATTGTTTTTTCTTCTTTATTTTGTTCTCTCTTTCATTCATTCTGCTTTTCTTTTCTTGTAGACTTTCTTTCTTTTTTTCTTTGCCTTCTTTCTTTCTTACTTTCTTTCTTTTAGCATTGTTCGTTCTTTCTTTTTTCTTTTTATTCTTTAATTCTTTATTTCTTCTTCCTTTTTAGCATTGTTTCTTCTTTCATTTTTCTTTCTTTCTTTTTTTCTTCACTTCTCTTTTCTTTCTCATTGTCACTTTTTCTTCCGCACATTTTCTTGTTTTTTACTTCTTCATTTTGTTCTCTCTTTCATTCATTTTGTCTTTCTTTTCCTTTAGACTTTCTTTCTTTTTTCTTTGCCTTCTTTCTTTTGTTCTTTCTTTTCTTTCTTTTACCATTTTTTGTCTTTCCTTGTTCACTTTGTTTTATTCTTTCTTTCTTTCATATTTCTTCTGCATCTTTTCTACTTGTTTTTTACTTCTTCATATCTTTCTCTTTTTCATTCATTCTGTTTTTCTTTTTTCAGACCTCCCATCTTTCTTTCTTTCTTTCTTTTACCATTTTTTTGTCTTTCCTTGTTCACTTTGTTTTATTCTTTCTTTCTTTCATATTTCTTCTGTATCTTTTCTACTTGTTTTTTACTTCTTCATATCTTTCTCTTTTTCATTCATTCTGTTTTTCTTTTTTCAGACCTCCCATCTTTCTTTCTTTCTTTCTTTTACCATTTTTTGTCTTTCCTTGTTCACTTTGTTTTATTCTTTCTTTCTTTCATATTTCTTCTGTATCTTTTCTACTTGTTTTTTACTTCTTCATATTTTTCTCTTTTTCATTCATTCTGTTTTTCTTTTTTTAGACCTTCCTTCTTTCTTTCTTTCTTTCTTTCTCTTATACTCTGCATCCTTTACTTCGTCTTCCTTATGTTCTATCGTTCCTTCTCTCTCTGCACCTTTCCCAATTACTTCATGTTCTTCTCAAGATGAAGTCCGCCATTTTATAAGGCCCAGGCAGGTGGCCGCATATAAATAAACTGCATGTGCACACCGCCCTCGTCGCCATCCCTCAGTGATGGTGAAAGTGCGCGCTGGCCGATTGTCAGCCTCACATGAAGCATGCTTCTCTTCCCATCGGCCAGTTTCATTTCATCGCATACAACAAACTTTTGTCAGACATATTTCTATTTGAATTCGAATTTTCCCAATTTTATTGTTTGGATATTTTCTTAGTTGCTTTTTTCTTTTTTCTTTCTCTCTTTCTCTCTCTCTCTCTCTCTCTCCCTCTCTTTCACTCTTACTTTCCCAGTCATTCATTCACTATCTCTCTCTTCTGCATATTGTCTCCCCTTTTGTTTTAGAAATTTTTTGTTTTACATTTTAAAAATATTGTTTCGTCTTTATTTCCACTTATTTAACCAATAATTTTACATCTCAATTCACGTCCCATTATTATTATTATTATTATTATTATTAACATTATAACTACTGCCATTAATGTTATTGACAGTATTATTAATAATCTTAATTACGATGCTATATAAAAATCTTTTGTCATTGATATCGAAATTATAATGTTTTTCTACAGATTACAACGTAGTTTGTGTTGTGGCCATTTTAGAATTTGCTTATTTTTTAAAGAAATATTTAGGGTGTTGGTGTATTTACATGTTTTTGAATTTGTTTCAACTAATTTTAAATATTTGTTTGAATTATTATAAGTAATAATTGGACTGATTGAAGTAGGATGGAAGAAGCGGACTCAGAACGTTCTGTCAGCATTCAATATCTCATCCTTTTTGCTCTCTATTTTACTTTCACTTTCACTTTTAATTTGACTTTCACTTTCACTTTTAATTTTACTTTCACTTTCACTTTCAGTAAACGGTTTATTTTCGTAATCATTTCAATTTGTTTCTTACTGATTTTCTATATCCTCTTCTTTTCCTGTATATGTTTTACACTTCTTCCTCACGATGCATTTTTGTTTGCGATTCTTCTATTATGTATTTCAATCTTGAATACCCAGGCTTGCATGCGTACATTCAGGTTTCTCTTGGAACAAGTGCATTCGTTTGTAGGAATATAAATTACAACACACTCTACCAATCAACCAATAAATGAAACATTTATATATTATCTTCCTCTCTCTCTCGCGCTCTTTATCTTTGTCACTGTCTCTCTTCATTTCTGTCTATCTCAATTTAGTGATCTCTATTTCTCTATTTTATTATCTATTGGAGTGTCTTCATGTTTAGCTATCTCAATTTCTTCTGATCTATGTATCTATTTATCTGTTTGTCTGTCTGTCTCTCTATTTCTGCATTGCCCTGTAATATTTTATTACATGGAGCTCTCTTCCTGTATCATTTTTTAATATTAAAATAAAATTTTTAATATTAATTACGATCGGGTTTTTGGAATTTACCTTCCTGCTTTTTCCGCTTGGATTAAAGTATCTGAATAAAAATATATATTTATATATATATATAAACACATACACACAAATATACACAGTACTGTACAAAGATATTAGGACAAAAACTATTTTATCTTTTATGAGGCACTAGCAGTATAGCCCGGCGTTGCTCGGGTGTAATGAAAGCTTTAAAACTAATCCTTGGTCTTGGAGCTCAGGCTCAGCCTAAAGAATATTTGTGTGAAGTTTGGTGAAAATCGGATAAAAATTATGAATTTGTATAAAGAACATACAGACAGATAAACAGACACACACACAAACATCTTGCCATTTATATATATATATATATATATATATATATTATCGATTTTCTGCACTATTGTAAGAACTGCAAGCTTGAAACTTCTGAATATCGTTTCTTATGTATGTCTATGAGTGTACCAAATTTGATTAAAATCGGACCACTCCGTCTATAAACCCAATTTTTCGACTATCGATTTTTGATATTTATCGGGGGTACCTCGACACAAAACCGAGCTAAGAACACCCGCAAACGCTTATAGTACAACTGTGTAAATTTTCAAGAAAATCGGTTTAGCCGTTTCGGAGTCTAGAGGTAACGGACACACACAGAGACAAATACACACAGAGACAAAGTTCCATTTATAAATAATTTTAGATAGATATTGACAGAAAATAAACAATTTAAAGTAATTTTATTTGATTTACTCAACAAATGCTTTAGCAAGAAAAATACCTGTGACAAAATAAATTTAATTTTTAGTATAATAGCCTTTTGCTTTGATCACAGTCTTCATTCCGTCAGGCATTGACATCACAAGCTTCTTCAATGTATTTAATGGTATCTCCTGCCAAGCAGCTTGTATTTGTTCCCAAAGTTTGTCTTACAAAGTAGCATTAGATTTATCAATTCGAGAGGGGAAATAAGTAAAAGTCAGTCATATTCAAGGATAATAGAATAATGAGAAGTTTCAAAATATCTTGATTTTATAGAAAACAGGAAAAATTAAGTATAACTTCTTTTAAATATATTTCTTTTACAGCTCGTTTTAAAGAATCAATATTTATTAGCAATTTACTTGTCTTTTCACTGCATTTGAATTTCAGTGAGGTTTTTAGGAAAATCACCCCTGTCCTAATACTTTTGCACACTACCAGTAGTTTTCCGTTCTTCCAAAAAAAAAAGCTTTGGATTCGCCATTGTATCTGCAGCAGTCTATCTGTAGAGTTAAAAGAGTTAAATTGCTGGATCCTCATCCATTGAACGATCCATCACACACACAAAGATACATATATATATATAGATAGATAGAGGGAGGTAGAGAGAGAGAGAGAGAGAGAAAGAGAGAGAGAGAGAGAAAGGAATAGAGACAGATGGGTAGTTAGAAAGAGAACATGATAGATAGATAGATAGATAGATAGATAGATAGATAGATATTAAGTGACAGAGGTAGATAGATATACAGATAGATAGGTAAATAGATATTAAGAGACAGAGGTAGATAGATAGATAGATAGATAGATAGAGAGAGAGAGAGAGAGAGAGAGAGAGAGAGAGAGAATTATATTTATATATCTTCTGCTCCGATGAACTTAGCTCACTGGTGCCCCCCTATATATGAACTTACTCAAGCCACAAGATTAGCAACTAGGTCCCACCCTTTTACTGTGAAACAGATAAAATGTAAACGCAAATTCTACTTCATCAGCTTCTTTTCTCGCACTTCCCGCCTGTAGAATTCACTTCCGTTTACTTGCTTCCCTCGACAGCTACAATCTCAGAGAATTTAACTGTAAAGTCAATAGTCATCTCCTATCATACTGACTTGTATCCTCACTCTCATGCTTCTTTCTCCGTCCACTCCACTCTCATCAGTATTCTCATCCTTCTCTTACCCACTTCCTGACACCTCCTATAACCTGTTTCTCTTTCTCTTAAATTGTGCTTGTATGATTTTTTTTTTTGATTTTTTTGGAGCTCAAATTATATTGACATACACAAAACTCTATATGCATAAACTTTACACCTGTTTATTTATGAGTAAAACAAAATGAATTCTTGATAATGGCTAAAGATATAGCCGAAAGCGCTCGAAGGTACAAAAGCTTTGGACAATTCTTATGTAATTTGAGTTCTGAAAAAAAAAACAATTACATGAACACATGAAAAATTATACAAAAAAAAATTAATGGTTATACCATTTTTTGTTTGGGAGAGTAGTGATTCTGTTAAATTCAACCACAATTTTGATTTCAAAATTTTTAATGTCATTGTGGCCTCTCTGAAAATAGTTCATGTGCGCCGAAAGCTTGGAGCCAACTTAATAAAAAATTATCCAAATGTTGGAGAATTTTTGTCTGTATTTTTCCCTGAAATTAAAGCCAAAATACGATGTTTAGAACGGCTCATGATTAAACATAATAGACATTCATTGTCTCTTATATTTAACAGCATATGTTTAGAAAAAATATATATATGTGTTGGGGGGGAGGGGTAAATATGATAAATATAACAATGTAAAAATATATTTAATATTCTTTCAGAAAATAAAAAATAAAATAAATTGAATCTAATTAATTAATTGAAAATGAACAAATAAATAGTCGAAAAGTTTAAACACATAATGAATTTTTTACTTTTTTTTATAATTATTTTACTTGGATTAAATTCAAAAGAATTTCAAGTCCCCGTCGAAGAGTTTTAGATTATGCTTCGGGAGTCTTTTAGCTCTTCCTCCGGAGGATTTGATTAATGACAATGTAACTCCTTTTAACATTGTCGAGTAATCGTCAGTATAGTTGATGCTCCTGCTGAAATGAAACTTACTTGTGGCATTAAAGCTCATGCTACGCCACACCCTAAAATCTTCAGCATTATGCTTAACTCTTGAAACAAACAGTTTTTGCTTACCTAATCATGAAGATTTCCAACATCGACAGATGCCAGAAAACCGATATCCGTCGAGTCTGATCTGATTATGTGACGGAAAGTTTTATGCTAATAGTGTTTTTCTCTCGAAATTGTCGCTTTTGAAACTTTCTTCCAGTTACTTGCTTTCCAGTCAGAAAATTAAATACGATGCTATCTTCAGTCTGTTTAAATATTTTGCCGTTTTTTGTATCGGATGTGGATCCGATAGTGGGGCCACGAAAGAACAACTTGGACAACGGATAATAGGTTTAACATATTGTATTTAACAAGGGAAAATATAACTACAAGAGTGGCAGTAAGCCACGCCTACCTGGCGGACTGCTCCCGGAAATACTGCCCTGAGAGTATAAACCTTATTTTTTTTTTTTTTTTAATCATTTCACCCCGAGCAAGGCAGAAACGCCACTGATGTGCAGGGGGTTACATAAATGTAAAAAGATTAATTAGAAAAGAGTGAGGAGTACAAGCTAGTTAGAAAGGAACAATAGAAAGCTGAGAAAGCAGGTGCAATGACAGATACATGGGCGGAGAGAAAGGGAAGGTTATACAGGGGAGGGGAGAGAGTTAGAGGCCAGTGGTTAGTAGGTGAGTATTAACTTTGCTTTTAAATTTCTGGAGGTCGTAGCCGTCAGGAAAGCAAGAATACGGGAGTGAGTTCCACAGGCGGGAAGTGCGAGAGAGGAAGCTGCAGGAGTAGAATTGTCGTCTGCGTTTGGCTAACCTGACTGTGAATGGGTGGGACCCAGTTGCCAGTCTGGTTGAACGGGTAAACACCTGTTGAGGAGGCATCAGTGACTTAAGCTCATCCGAGCAGAAGCCATGAAAGTATTTATAGAAGAGACAGAGGGAGGCCACATTTCGACGATGGGAAAGTGGCTGCAGACGAGTCGCCAGATCAGTGCCTATCACATTACAGACTCTCCTTTGGAGCTTGTCAAGAACACTGAGGAGAACGGCAGGGGCACCTGACCATAAATGGCAGCAGTACTCCATGCACGGACGGATGGTTATGGTTTAAATAATGACTGGAAGAATCCATAAGTGTCAGTAGGTACGCGCCCACAACAGTTTCACATTCTTTCACTGTCAAATAAACTTCCGTGCGTTAGTAGTTTTGTCATCTTCCTTTAGGTGAAAGACTTTTCCCGATAAAATGCAATTCTAAATCCTGTCGTTCTTATCATC
>JBBBDQ010029712.1:2412500-2432500 GCA_037127315.1 Ascarosepion bandense | reverse complement strand
TCTATTTAGTTATTATTTTGAATATATATATATATATATATATATATATATCATGCCGCAAAAGTTATATATACATATGTGTGTGTGTGTGTGTGTGTGTGTGTCCATGTGCAGACAATTATCTAGACAATTTAGATGGGCTGATTTTCTGAGGGTTTGTCTTAGTGAACCAATAGAAAATCATTTCATGTAAAAGTAAAGGTAGACAGTGACTTAAAATGATTTGAGACCCAGACATTTTTTGTGTGATGAAATAAATTGAATAATACATAATGTATCATTTCACAAGCCTGAAAAGTTAACACTTGTCATTGTGAAACAGTTACAGTATTATATTCAACTTTAAGTAGTGAACAAGAGACAAATACGGGAAAGATTTTTTTTTCGTTTTTATAAAAAATAAACTGCACGTCACACATACACTACTTGCCATAATTATTACGCGGTCCCAATTTTTTAAAAGAAATGGTGTATTTTCAAGATTTTTAGTATTTATTGTCAAGTGGATAATTCTAAATAAAAATAAAATGATTCTTTTGTTAATACTACACAATAACATGTGCATCAAATGGTGTCCAGTTTTTGAGCCCTCTTCCCCATGCTAGTCTCTTCTTCTTATTGGCTGGCCAAAACAAAGGCTTCCTGGCTACCTTGTAAAATTTTGCAAAGTAATGATAACAAAGGAACCATTCTATTTTCATTAAGAAATTACCCACTTGGCAATAAATACTAAAAATAGTATGAAATACACAAAAAAAAAAAACAAGGGTGGTCTAATAATTATGGCCGGTAGTGTATGTAGTTGACAGCGGGTGATCGATCCGTTAAGCCGTAACAAATCAGAAGATGGTAGAATCAATCAATATATGTTAGTGGATAGATTAAATCCCAAGTAATAAAATATTATATCGGTTGGACCAAGATAACTTTTAAAAGCGGCCATTTTCTTCACACCTATCTTTTAATAATAAAATTTACCGCACATAATTTTCTACTTATTATTTGCAAATAAAAGATGCCAATAAAACTTTTACCGTAAAATGGAAAACATTAAGAAAAACAGAAATGTTTACAGAAAAAATAATACAAATTACCCAATTCCCAAAACTAAACTTGCCCAATAAACGTGAAGAAGTAACTTCCATTTCTCACCGTCTTATAAAGAATACCCTAAAGCAGTGGTTTCCAAATTTTTTCTGTCATTTCCCCATACACCCAATTCAACCATCTAGATTTCCCCTTCATGTGCATGAGACAAAGAGCAGTTAAAACACACTGTGAATATTTACTAATTTATTTTTCAAATGTACAAATAGACTGATAAACTTATAGTTACAGAGTAAAGTGGCTAGAGAGCAGTTAGTAACAACTAAGCATAGCCATAGAGAGCAGTTAGTAACAAATAAAAGTACTTTTGTTTGCTCTTCTACTTCAGAATTAAATTAGTGAGAAGGGTGATGCTGCTTCTTGTGCACCAGTGTATCAATATCAGGGTGAGTTTTGGCAAGCGCGCAACGTATGTCACATTCCACCCCCAATCGGTTTCGTGCTTTGGGCTTGATTGTGAGTAAAGTAAAAAATCCTGACTCACAAAGGTAGGTTGTGGAAAACGGAAGGAGGATTTTCAATGCGTTGTTGCTCATTTGCTGGTATGCTCCAAGTATATTAACCCAGAATTCTTCAAGATCTTGTGCACGAAACTCATCCTTGGCAGAAGAGTCATGTTTGAGCTCTAAGAACTCATTTTGCATGTCGTCAGGGACATCATTCACCTGACATATAAATGGGTTCCTTTTCAGCCTCTCTCTCTCAGACATGAGAAAATCCATCTGAGATGTTTTTATTTATTAGGTGGTGTAATTATTTCCCCCTTAGTAGCTTCTAATTTCCCAGCAGGTGGAAATTTCCCCCCAGTTTGGGAATTTCTGCCTTAAAGTATAGATATTTGTTCTTAAAATAATATAATTAGATATCTCTAATCTTTCCCCTGGCATATATTGATTGTCTCATCTTCTGATAATTAATTTGTTACGGCTTAACGGATACATCACCCACTAAATCAACTACATATATTTGGCGTGTAGTGTATTTTTTAAAAATGAAATATGTTTTAAATAATGATTCATAGCAGTAAAAAAAGTATTTCAGTTTCTGACGAGATGCTAACAAAATAGTACCAAAACTCTTGTGTTCCAGTAAACTATGTGTTTATTATAAAAGAATATGACCATATATAATACTCTGCTAGGTATCGAGTACTCTTAATAATGCAAATCACTATAAAGAGTGGACTGCCAACCCAGTAGTTTGTACTACTTCTAAGATATATAAATATATATATTCAAGAAAAACATGATATTTACATTTTTATAGATCAGGAAAATGATAAGCAAATAAATGAGAAAATGTCAAGATTTTGTGCTTGCACAATGAATTTTGATGAACTTTTCTATACGATGAAATGCGTAACAGATTTTTTTCAATCATTCTGGAAATTCTACTCCACCAGCTTCTTTTCTCGCACTTCCCGCTTGTGGAATTCCCTTCCATTTACTTACTTCCTTAACAGCTACAATCTCCAAGAATTTAAATGTAAAGTCAATAGTCATCTCCTATCTCACTAACCTGCATCCTCTCTCTCATGTACGTTTCTCCGTCCACTCCACTCTCATCAGTATTCTCATTGTTCTCTTACCCACTTCCTGATACTCCCTATAACCTGTTACTCGTTTTCATAACTTTCCTCCTATGTAAACCCCTGCAAAACAGTGGCGATAAAATGCCTTTCTTGGGGCGATATGATGATAAAAAAATAGAAGGTAGATAGATAGATATGAAAAGTCCGAGATAGATAGATAGATAGATAGATAGATACCGAAAAACCAAGATATATAGATAGATAGACAGTCAGTATTCTCATCCTTCTCTTACCCAATTTCTGACACCCCCATAACCTGTCACTCTTTCTCATAACTTTCCTCCTATGTAACCACTTGCAAAACAGTCGCTGAATAATACCTTGCTTAGGGCAATATGATTATAAAAAACAAAAATATTCACCTTACTTATATAATAAAAATGATGGCTGACCACTCGTATTCGAGAATATCCGTATACAAAGACGGCTACGCCTTTGCAGACGCATCCTCAATGTGTTTGTTCAACACCCACAGAGCCCACCTGTGGTTTATACTGCAACGATGTAGAATGGACTTTAGTTACAGTTTCTGGGTGAGAACGTATTATCCGGTATGAAAAACAATCTGAACAATGCCAGGACGCTCAAACACACGGTCATGATGACTTGTGACTTCGAGCTCCTCGAGGGAGGCTGTTTTCCCAGTTTAACTCACAAGGCTTGGGTCCACTTCCTTTCACGCTGAAATCGTTTTCTCTAGACTAATATCATCAAGAAGTCACCTTCCTGACAAACCGGCTGCAGTGAAATTGGAACCTCGGTTTCATGTTCAGAAAACGAACGTTATAACCACTCGGCTACATGGCCATAATATATCTAAACTTATTTATAAATAGAACTTTGTCTGTGTGTGTGTCTGTGTGTCTGTGTGTCCGTTACCTATAGACTCAGAAACGGCTGAACCGATTTCCTAAAAATTTACACAGTTGTACTATAAGCGTCTGCGAGTGTTCTTAGCTAGGTTTTGTGTCGAGGTACCCCCGATAAATATCGAAAATCGATAATCGAAAAAATCGGGTTATAGTAGGAGTGGTCCGATTTTAATCAAATTTGATACACTCATAGACAAAGATATAAAAAAAATATTCAGAAGTTTCAAGGTTGCAGTTCTTACAATAGTGCAAAAAATCGATAATATATATATATATATATATATATATATATATATATATATATATATATATAAGGCAAGATGTTTGTGTGTGCGTCTGTTTATCTGTCCTTTATACAAATCCACAATTTTTATCCGATTCTCACCAAACTTCACACAAATATTCTTTAGGCTGAGTCTGAGCTCCAGGACCATGGATTAGTTTTAAAGCTTTCATTACACCCGAGCAACGCCGTACTATACTGCTAGTATATATATATATATATATATATATATATATATATATATATATATCAGAATGCAGTGTGGGTATAGAAGAATCCAAAGGAGTATCCTGTACATACAGTGGTAGAATAACTCTCTGAGGGAGCTCTAAATATATATGCATACAAATACATATAGAGCAAATACAAGAAAAATTAAGGCAGACACGTTATTTCATGATAAATCGGAAGTAAAAACTTTGTAAAATAAAGACGGAAGCTGCTGATGGTTTGTCTGAAATAGGCCTAAACTTCCGATTTACCATGAAATAACGTGTCTACCTTAATTCTTTATATATATATATATATATACACGTGTGTGTGTGTGTGTGTGTGTGTGTGTGTGTGTGCAGGGGGGAGTTCATGACTCTGCCTATTATTGGGTGTGTCCCTACCGTTTTTGCTTGATTTTATTCGATTGCAGATGGAATCATTCTCGTTTTTTTTCTCCCTTTTCGACATGATCCACAAATGCTATCTTCTCTTCATCGTTTTGTTGTTTTGTTTCCTCATCTTTGTTTTCATTGATGTCTGCTTTAAAGAATATCTCATCTTATCGCTAAAGTAGGAAAGCATATAGGAAGGAGAATTAAAATCCTTGAAGAATTAGAAATGGGACAAGCAAGTAGTGAACGAAAATTGATTGGAAGAACTCGTAGAAAGAAATAAAGAATGAAAAAAGAAAGAAAGAAAGAAAGAAACCTAGAAAGAAAATGCATTTGAGAAAAAAGTGAAAGTGAAAGTTACTTTCGATTTTCTTTCAATCCCTATAGCCACTTCAATTTTTTATACTATATTTAAAACACACGCGCACACATTCTCTCTCTCTTCTTTTGCTTAGTGCTTTCTTATATGGCTTCCTTCTTTCATTTTCACTTTCACTTTCACTTTCTTACGTTACTAACTCATTTTATTTTTTTTAAACCGCTCTTTATTTTGCATTTTTTTCTTCAAGACACCTTTTCTTCTTCTCCATGTATCTACGTTATTGTGTTATTAACATATCTAATGTCTCAGTCGTTTCAAGTCAGCTTTTTGCTATTTTTTACTGAAGCAATTTCAAAATAACAGCGACAAAGATACATAGTACAAATATTAATCCATAAAAAAAAAAGATTATTTTCCTCCCATAACTTCCCAAGTCAGCTGTGGGTATAATTCCACGAGAACATCTGATAAAACATTTCTTTTTGTAGAAGGAAATCTCCCATCAATAAGCGTTTGTTTTGTCGACTTGACTCAAATCACTTTTTCTAATCCTTTTTCTTAACTGCTTTTCACTTTACTTCTACACCCATATATATATATATATATATATATATATATATATATATATATATATATATATTTACGTATTTATAAGCGCTCGAAGGTAGACTTCAGTCGATGTTCCAGCAGCTCTTTGGACCAATCATTGTACACTAGCAGTAGAGCCCGGCGTTGTTCGGGTGTAATGAAAGCTTTAAAACTAAGCCATGCTCCTGGAGCTCAGACTCTTTGGACGTTGGCACGAAAGACTAAAAAGCAATAGTTGTTTCCAGTTAAAGCGAAACCGTAGACTAAAAGAAAAATGAATGGATGTAAGTCAAATTTTGATTTCCTGGTATCGATATCAAATAAGTTTTTTTCGTCGTAAACTGAATTTTGAAGGCTAAATAAGTCCTCTGAGTAAATGTTATCATGGCTGAGACTAAGAACTACAATTATACCTACTTAGAGCCAAACCCGAAGCAAAAACTAAAATAAAAAGGCCGAATAAAATACAAACATACAGGCAGATAAACAGACACACACATGATATGTCTTTTGGGTGTCAAATTTTCCGAGCCTTCGTTGTCTGCACTCCCCGTCCATCTTATTCTTAGCCTACTGTCTTTTCGCTCCAGTTTTCTATTCATTTTATAAATCAATTCACCCAAAATAGATGATAGTGACACAATCACGCAAGCGGGTACTGGAAAGGAAAAACATTTGAGAGAAGCTACAAACCCAATGCTAGCAGGAAAGGAGAGATAAACCTCTACTCCTGTTCAAAAGACCAGGGAGGGGTGAAGCCTAGGTGATAGTCGAAACTATCTACTCCTCTTCAGAAGAAAAATAAAATGAAATGAATAAAATTTCATAGCTCAGGTAGAAACCTTAGAAGCCTAATACTAAACAGAAAAAAGAAGATAAACCTCTACTCCTGTTCTAAAACATTGGGGAAATGTGTGAACTGGGAGATAGCCGAAAGTAAGATTAGATTATTCCTATAAGGATTTATGTTTTCAGATTAAAATTCTATAGTAGATAGCACATTGAATTCTCATGTTTTCAAGCCAACCACTGAGATATTTTGTACTTTTCTTCCATTTAAAATTAATTTCTTTTTATTGTTCCCCGATTCCTTCGTACGTTTTCCTTTCTATTTTGAAATAATGGTTGCAGAAAGTTAAACAATATGATTATGGTTGTGTCAGTAACTTTCTCTAACCACCCCTCCTTAATTTTCCCAATAACAATGAATTCATCTTATATTTTCACAATATTTTTTGAAACATGAAACAATATTGTGTATTGTTATAATTCTTTTATAAACCATTGTAACAAGAAAAGTATAATCTTAAGATAGTACTTTAGCACTCTTTATAAAGGTAAATGCATGAACAGTAAGTTTTAATCTATCTGTTCTTTCATTTTTATTATATATATATATATATATATATAAACTACCGGCCATAATTATAAGGCCACCACAGTGTTTTAAAAATGATGTATTTCATTCTATTTTTTAGTATTTATTGTCAAATGATTAATTGTAAATGAAAATAGAATGGTTCTTTTGTTAATACTGCACAATAATATGTGCATCAAATGAATTTATAAATATTTAATAATTACCTATATTGCATTTTCATCAATGAAAGAATGAAGAAAATTTAGGGTGATTCGGACGAGTTCAACTTTGCTTCCTTGCCTTGTAAAATTTTGCAAAGTAATAATAACAAAAGAACCATTCTATTTTCATTTAGAATTATCCACTTCAAAATAATAACTACAAATAGTATGAAATACCTCATTTCTTTTATAAAACTGAGGTGGTCTATTAATTATGGCCGGCAGTATATATATATATATATATATATATATATATATATATATATATATATTACTTCCTAATATATCTGCAAAAAGAAGTAATATATATATATATATATATATATATATAATGTATATATTAAGAAGTAAATAATAAAATACTTTAGGATTTCCACCGACCACCTCATCAAAGCAAGAAAACCGAATCTGATAATCTTGAACAATGATAAAGAAGGTGAAGTTGATAGAGAGGGAAAATTACCAGGATCTTCCACGCGAGTCGTAAAAGTTGCAGAATATTAAGTTTGTTATTGCCGTACCCATAATAACAGACGTACTTTGAACATACCCTAAAACAGTGTTGAGACTCCGTAGACCAAGGTAAGAATGCCGATGAAATTTTGAGTATATCTAAAGGCTTGCTCTTCATCTTTCCACAATGATCAGCGATGATTAACAAACATCTAGTGTGAGCCTTCAAACGCCGGAAAAATAAATAAATAATAAAATATTTTGATATTTTAAAGAAGATGAAAGAGTTCTAAAACATGAAAGTAACAATAGTGCCAGTTGTTATCGGACCACTGGGAAAGATTAGAAGGAGTCAAGGGAAAACGGACACAGAAACAAGAGTTTAGGGAAAAGTCCAAACCACAGACCTGTCAAATTTCCCTTGGCGTAATAATGATAATTAGTGTGACTTGATTTATAATGAAAATCACAAGTTACTATTGGTGTGAAAACAATAAATAATAATAATAGCAACAACAACAATTCCTGTTGTAATTGGAGCCCTTGGATTGATTTAAAAAGGTTCTGTTAGACTTATTGATGAGATTCCTTGTATCCCAAGCTTTAAAGAAAAAAAAATACTAACAACACCTTACGAAAGGATTTATCTATGTACAATGTTAGGTTTTTTTTCCTTAAAAAATGCTCACTGGAAAATTGTATGATCCATTTCTGAAATTAGGTCTTTGGTTGCGACCCAGAAATAAACTAGGATAGACCAGAAATCTAAAGATATAAAATAATAATAAAAATAATATAAAACTCGACATAAAAATTAGGGAAGGTTTGCACCGGGTGATAGGCGTATGATGATTCCTATAAGGATTTATGTTTTTAGATTAAAATTCTATAGTAGATAGCACATTGATTTCACATGTTTGCAAGCCAACCATTGCGATATTTTGTACTTTTCTTCCTTGTAAAATTATTTTTTTTCTTATTGTTCTCAGACTTTACAAGTACGTTTTTCTTTCAGTCTTGAAAATAAAATAATCTACTTCTAAAATTATTTCGGGTTAAAATTTTATTCCTCTAAAAGTTGTAATCATTTATACCAAAAAGCCAATATCTGCTCTAGAAAATCAGCAAGTTTTATTGCATTAAATTTTTATGAACACAACCAAGACCTTGTTAAGATGAATCAGACCTGTAAGAATCTTAGGGGACTTTAGAATATACACAAACAAAACGACGAAAGCTAATCGCCCAGATACCGTGATCAGAGACAACAAGAACAGATTGTTTTTTCTTATTGACATTACAATCTCTAGAGATTGTAATGTATCAATGAAGATCTTAAAAACTATCAAAATACAAGTATATTGAAACTGAAATCTACAAAATGTGGCATATGATTTAAATTTATTTGGAAACCTTGGATTAATTGAAATAGACTCATTAAAAGGATTATTAGTAGCTCATGCTGTAAAGCAGCGGTCGGCAACCCCCGTCCCGCGGGCCACATCCAGCCCTCGAGTGAATCTTGTCCGGCCCGCTACCTTACTCTGGACACCATATAAACATCGGTAAATCAAGCCAAAGTATTGGTAGCTCATTCTGTAAAGAAATATAAAAAAATGGTGCTGACAAGTACAACTGATGTGTTATGAAGGTCTATGTAAGATGTGTGCAATTATTTTTTATGACATTAAGTCTCTGGAAAATACTACACAACAGAAATCAGGGGAAATAATAATAATAATAATAATAATAATAATAATAATAATAATAATAATAATAAAATTAAAGCAAATAGGCCGGACATTGTTGTTAAAAACCAGAAAGAAAAAACTTGTCTATTAATTGATATGGCTTGTCCAGCGGATTGTAACATAGCAACCAAGGAATTTGAAAAACTGTCAAAATATAAATACCAGGAAAATGTGGAAATTGAAAACAAGAGTTGTGCCAGTGATAGTAGGTGCACTTGGAATGATAAAAAATGGAACAAAGCAACACATTGAAAGAATCCCTGGAAACCCCAGCTTAAGAGATTGACAAAAAATTGTCTTATTAAGTACAGCCCACACACTAAGGAGAACTTTGTCTATGTAACGCTAGGGATGATAGGGAAGATAGAAAAAACATGAAATAGAGCCATAACAACACGCCACGACCTGCCTTAGGTCTTCCCGCAGACTTGGTTGGTAGTGCGACCATAGCAGAAATCTAAATATTATGAATAATAATAATAATAATAATAATAATAATAATAATCCTTTACCTCAATCATATAAATGGAACCTATAAGTCTGGTGAAATAAACATCAAAAAAGGTATATTTCACTGTGACTCTGTCTCCCTTACTATTTTGCATATCATTAATAGCATTAACCAGTCAACTTAACAAGACAGAATGTGGTTATAAAATAGCTCAAAAGAAAATAAACCATCTATTTTACATGGATGACTTAAAGTTGTATGCTAGGAATGATAATGAGCTGGAAGGTCTTCTGCAAACAGTAAAATGCTTAAGTGAAGGAATTGGAATGAAATTCAATTTGAATAAATGTGCTAAAGCTACAGTTTTACGAGGAGCACTACAACAAACATCCCCAGTTAGCTTAGATCCTGCTTTAACAATAAAAGACTTATAGCAAGAAGAAACATATACGTAGGTGTAAATGAGAGTGAAAGAATTCAACATAAGAAATGAAAAAAAATATTGCGTAAAGAGTACTATAGAAAGTTACGACTGATATTAAAAACTGAATTGAATTCTCAGAACAGAATTTTGGCCATTAATAACCTTGCCATTCCAGTGGTCCAATATAGCTTCAATATCTTGAACTGGACTCTAAACGACATCAGACGAATGGATTTTAAGACAAGAAAGCTCCTTTCTAAACACAAGATGCATCATCCAAAGGCTGATATAGACCGCCACTCCATATACCGTAAAGAAGGTGGAAGAGATCTTATTTAGCTATAATTGTCATACAAGCCAACAACTATTGGCTTACTAACACACATGGAAACAATAAAGGACTTGATGATACAATTAAGCAACATGAAAACAGAAAGAAAAATATTCAATAATGAAAGAAAGCAGTAAATACAAACAAGTTGATGGAGTAGAATTTAGGTTGCTTTTGGTTGATCTAACTGTAATGGGTAGAACCCAGTTGCCAGTCTGGTTGCACGAGTAAACGTGGCAGGGGAACCAGTAACTTAAATTCGTCGGAGCAGAAGCCATGAAAATATTTATAGAACAGAAAGAAGCCACATCCCGACGGTGAGAAAGTGGCTGGAGTCGAGCCGCCAAGTCGGTACCTATCACATTACTGATTCTTCTTTGGAGCCTGTCGAGAACACTGAGATGAACAGCGAGAGCGCCTGACTTTGAAAGACTGCAAGAAAAAGAAGGAGTAGGTGGAGGTGGAGGTGAAGAAAAGGATGTGGAATGCTGAAGGTTTGGGGAAACATTGTTTCTTAGTCTCCAGCGCAAAGCGACCTGATTATTCGGAGGGAATAGGAAAACGGGTAATTTATCAGAGTATTAGAAAACACTAAGCTACCTGCTTCGCTGTAAAGTACAAAACTGAAAAAGTTAAATGTACGGTCAATCGTTGATTGATTAATTGATTGATTGATTGATTAATTAATTCAACAGCATATCAACTTCTTTATGGGTCACAAATTTAATTTTTGAGGGAACTTTGAAGTCATAAAGGCAATTTAATCGAAACGAAACGAATAATGTCTTCTTAGAATCTTTCACACTTTTCTTGATTACGTATACGTCGTCTCTTGGCGTTGTTTCTGTCTTCCAACCACATATTTCTTTACATTTTTGACTGACGAATTCAGTTTGTTTCTTTGACTTTATGCAGTTGAAAGGATGATACAAACAATATATCGATCTTCCTGTAAGACTCACCAGTGTGTTCGTGCAACGTTACAATATTCGTACGCTTCCTTGGAGTAACGTCCGTCGCAGACAATGGCCGTAGGACAACAAATTGGCAGAGACAATAGAGTCTGAGCGTGATAAAAATCTGATGCAATCATGGATGACACAATAGTTTTTCAAAGCCAAACATATTTTATCATACACCCGAAAAAAGATTCATATTACTACACACCACTGCAAATGACCTAATCTAAGAAAAATAGGAATCGATTACACGGTGTCACTCCAGTGGGTCTAAAACTGACCGTATAATGAAACTAAAGCAGTTGTTTCAATTAATTTGACCAAAGATATATATGTTATTCTGCTTTCACAGTTGCATACTTGGTAGATGTTACTCAGCTTTTGTGCATGCACATGTTTGTATGAACATAATTACTAGAGGCTGTGATATGTGTGTTTTATGTTGTAGTCTTGCTGAAGTTATATTTTGGAATACAATTGAATTTCTGTCTATATTTCTGACATGAAATATTGTAATTATTTAACTTTGTTCAGACTGTTGTGGACTGTTGTCCTCATCTTTATTTCCATAGTCATGACATTATGGCCATTGTACACTATGACCTTTTTTTGGTGATTGGAATTTTGAACTGAACCCTTTATCGTGAGCACTTGAATAGAATGTTCTTGTTCCATGAGCCATGCCACTTCTGGATGTCTTATTTATCTATCTTTAACTCAACTCTCTATTTTTTTTTTTGTTTTACGACATATAAATAAACCTTATGGGTCATTTAATACCGAAATTTAATTTTCTAGAGAGCTTTGAAATAATAAAAATCTGTTATTCTGCTTTCACAATTGAATGCGCGGTAGATGATACTCAGCTTCTGTGCTTGTACATGTTTGCGTGGACATAATTACTATAGGTGGTGATATGTGTCTTAATGGTACATCAATTCCTTATGGGTCATTTAATGCCAAAATCTCATTTTCTTTGGAGATTTGAAGTAATAAAAATATGTTATTCTGCTTTCACAATTGAATACATGGTAGATGATACTCAACTTTTAGGCATATATATGTTTGTGTGGACTAGAGGTGATGATATTTGTGTTTTAGGTTGTAATTTTATTGCAGTTATATTTTGAACAAAAAACAGCTTGGTTCCTTTAAGACGTTGCGGATTATTATATGGACTAATGTCATGAGAAAGTTCTTTCATGTTGGTTGTTTGCCTGGTTGGTTGATTTTGCTTAGCGGCATATCGACCTTTATGGATTCTTTAATGATGAAATCAAAGCATTTTGAATGCAGTTGTATGTCTTCGGATGTGCGTTGTTGTGCAGTAGATATCGACTCGGAACGACAAATCTGGGTGCCGAGTTCGAATTCCAGTTGAATTCCTTGCATTCACTCACGTACAAACACCCTTGGGAAGTGTATAAATCCGTCTCTTCCCTCCAGTTATGGATTAAATAATAGGACAAATTGGGTTCTATGCCTTGGCTGGCAATCAGTCTACCGCAGCTTTAAAGGCTTCTACTGAGCATTAAGTGGGGGATCGGTTTTATATTGTTATGAAGCAATAAACTGATCCCCCATTAATTACTACTTAATAATATAATACATCTCTTCCCCCACTAGCTAGTCAAATAATAGGACAGATTGGGTTCTAAAGCTTTTGGCTATAGTCCACCGCAGAAAGCAATGGCAACCTACTGCGGGATAATCTTCTGTCCAGTCAGTCATGTCTATTTTGAGACATGACCTCCCAAAGCATGTATCACGTATGGCACTTAACTTACTGACTGTATGTCTTCAACTACAAATAAAATGTTTTGCTGGTCATTTTTAATATATAAATTTAATTACTGGAAATTTTAGCATCATACTTTCACATTTTTTTTGTTTTTGTTTTGAAGTTCACCATATGTGCATAACTGGGATCCTAACAGGTAGTAAGATCCCGGAACAAAAGCAATTAAGAGTTGGTTGCAGGCTCTTCAAAATTTTCTATCTCCCAATCAGAGGCCTTGCTGCCGGATGTAGTTCATCGTCATGCCCAGGACTGTCAATCGTCATGTCATTTTGAATCGCATTAAGTTGTTATCTGTTATCCTCAATAATATTTGTAAAATATCCTTTCACTCTCTCTCAATGACTATCTTACGTCTTAGTGGCTTTTTCGTTTTTTTTTTTTGGTTTTGTGAATTGTGCTTTTGGAAACAGGCAGAAATATAAAAGAAATAATAAAATAAAATAAATAAAAATAAATAAATAAATAAATAAAATAAAATAAATAAATAAAATAAAAATAAAAATAAAATAAATAAAAATAAAATAAAATAAAAATAAAATAAAATAAAAAATAAAATAAAAGAAAAGAAAAATAAAAGAAAAAAATAAAAGAAAAGAAAAGAAATAAAAAATATAAAATATAATAAACATTGGTAGACTCAACAGGTAAAAATATATCTGTTCAAGAATATGACAAAATAAACAAATATCTTCATTTATGTGTCATGTCTTTCCAGGACGTAGGCGATCATGTCTTTCCACATCTCCGTATCCCTGGTGGCTCTTAGCACACTTTCTCCTGCTGCACCATACAACCCTCGTTCCGTCATCCACTTGTTCAGGTCCTTCAAATATGTTATCCGCTGCTTTCCCCTGTCTCTTTCCCCCTCTATCTGGTCTGTTAGTATCAGATTCTCCAAGACCTCCTTCCTCATTGCATGTCCCAGGAACTTTAGTTGTCTCTTCCTGATGCTCAGTATTAATTTCCTTTTCGCCTCCATCCTTTCCAAAACCTCGTCATTCCTCACATGCTCGGTCCATGATACCGGCAGCATCCTTCTGTAGAACCACACTTCAGCGGCTTCAAGTTTTTCCCTCATTTTCGAAGATATTGTCCAACATTCACTGCCATATTGAAGAACCGACATCACATAGCAATCCAGTACTCTCCTGTTTGTTTCTAGTGAAATTGTCCTGTTTCTTAATACTTTACTCAACTTCTGGAATGCTTCCTTCGCCATGCCAATTCGTCTTTGGATCTCAGTGTCACACTTTCCGTCTTCTGTTAGAACACTTCCTAGATATTTAAATTTCTGTACCTGCTTGATTTTAGAGTCCTTCACCTGTAATTGGCATTTTGGGTTGCCCTTTTTGCTGATGACCATACATTCGGTTTTCTTGCAGTTTATTTGTAGTCCTTTCTTGCCACTTTCTTCAGCTGCCTTCAGTAGGAGGTCTTGTAGTTTCCTTTCCGTGTCTGCTATCAGCACTGTATCATCTGCGTACCTAATATTGTTTAAATTGTGGCCTCTGATGACGAATCCTGGCATAACTTCTAGGGTCCTCAGAATAGTCTCGCTGTATAAGTTGAATAGATCCGGTGAAAAGACGCATCCTTGTCTTACGCCCCTTTCAGTCTTAGTATAATTGCTGAATTCGTTACCTGTCCGTATGCAGGTGGTTTGCTGCCAGTAGTGATTCTTGATTACTCTTAGGTCTACCTGAAGCCATAAATCAAGGTACAGATAAGAAAATTAACAAGATCCATTTCAGTCCATGACCATAAGAGATTTTAAAAAATGAACACTGTGTGTAACTGTTCATTCAGTCAGGGGAGTATTTAAATGTAAAGAAAATGTAGACATTGTACACGATATTTACGCTGTGGTGTAGTGGATATCGGCTCGGAACAACAAATCGGGGAGCCGAGATCGAATTTCAGTTAAATTCCTTGCATTGTCACTTATGCGCAAATACCTTTGGGAAAGGTATTAATCCGATTATTCTCCCTCCAGCTATGGGTTAAATAGCAAGACAGATTGGCTTCTATAACTTTGGTTGGCTACCAGTCTACTGTAGAAAGTAGTAGCAACCCACTGCGGGAAAATCTTCTGCCCGTCCAAGCGTGTATCAGGCATGGCATTTAGCTGACTGACTGAAAATAATAGATGGAAACATAAAAACAGCTTCTATTGGCGACAAAGTAGAGGATCAGGTTCTTATTGTTATGAAGTAATAAACTGATCACCCACTAATTACTGCTTATTAATATAATTATATAATATAATATAATCTCACTCCAGCTATGTGTTAAATAACAATAGATTAGGGGTTCTATAGCCTTGGCTGGCAGTCAGTCTAGCGCAGAAAGTAATGGCAACCTTATTATGGGAAAATACTGTGCCCAGTTAGTCATGTCTCTTTCGAGACATGATCGCTCAACGCGTGTATCACGTATGGCACTTAACTGACTGAATATGATAGTTGAAAACATGAGTCAGGCGTCTACTGGGCATAAAGTGAGGGATGAGCTTTATATTGTTATGAAGTAATAAACTGATCCCCCACTGATTACTACTTAATAATACAGCTCCTCCCCCTCTAGCTTTGAGTTAAATAACAGGACAGATTGGGTTCTATAGCCTTGACTGGCAACCAGTCTACCGCAGAAAGCAATGACAACCTTATTATGAGAAAATACTGTGCCCAGTTAGTCATGGGTTTTTCGAGACATGATCGCCCACGCCTGTATCACGTATGGTATCTAACTGATTGGCATGTTGCATATCACTTAATATCAAGGTTTGTGCAAACAAAATAAATGTGATTACTACCTTTCATTATCTCAGGTCTCGGATAATGATTGCACTAAACAGAAATAATAATAATAATAATAATAATAATAATAATAATAATAATAATAATAATAAAAAGTTAATACTCATCGATGGTTACGTGCATCTGGATTAAAGTCTGAAACTGAAGGATTTATACTTGCAGCACAAGACCAAAGTCTTTTCACGAGAAACTTCCAGGCAAATATTATGCATAATAATATGGATCCAAAATGCAGGTTTTGTGATAAACACCAAGAAACAATAGACCACCTAATCTCAGGCTGTTCTGTGCTTGCCCCAAACGAATATAAAAATCGCCACGATAGAGTTGGGCAATATTTACATTGGGCAATGTGCAAACATTATGGAAAAGCTGTAAACAAACACTGGTATGAACATCATCCAGCACCGGTTACAGAAATAGAAGATGTAACCATTCTATGGGATTACACCATCTACACAGACAGAAAAATTGAAGCAAACAGGCCAGACATTATTGTTAAAAACCAGAAGGAGAAAACTTGTCTATTAATTGATATGGCTTGTCCAGCGGATTGTAACATAGCAATCAAGGAATTTGAAAAACTGTCAAAATATAAAGACCTGGAAATTGAAATAGAAAAAATGTGGAAATTGAAAACAAGAGTTGTGCCAGTGATAGTAGGTGCACTTGGAATGATAAAAAATGGAACAAAACAACACATTGAAAGAATCCCTGGAAACCCCAGCTTAAGAGATATACAAAAAATTGTCTTATTAAGTACAGCCCACACACTAAGGAAAACGTTATCTATGTAATGCTGGGGATGATAGAGAAGATAGAAAAACATGAAATGGAGTCATAACAACACGCCACAACCTGCCTTAGGTCTCCCCGCAGACTTGGTTGGTAGTGAGACCAACGCAGAAATCGAACTATGATGAAAAATGACATAATAATAATAATAATTTTAGGAGATGGCATTTAAAGAGAACTGTTATTCCCGTTGTCGCTGAAGCGTTCGGAATGATTAAGACAACACAACTTCTGATGCAAACATTAAGATAACAACAACTCCATGTTTATCAGAGATACAAACGATTGTGTTAATGAGGACTGCTGACAGAGGCAGGGAAAAACAACTGCCAAACGATATGCTTAATAAATTCCTCGTTAAAAAAGGAAAAAAAAAAACATAGATTTAACTCTCTGGTGAACGATTGCATTAAATCAAAAGAAATAATGATAAATATTATTAATTCTTCACTTAATGATTGAGCAGGCTCATAGCGAGTTCTAAGACAATAAAATATCCGTAGAAATTCCCGTATCGCGTTGTTTAATATTTGAGCTTAACAACTTTAACAAAATATTGAAATAACAATCATTAAATATGAATACTGGTCTTTATTTTAAGAAGTGGGTTCAAATGAAAAGATTTGAAATTGTCAACTTTTCCTATTTCCCTGAGGCAGACGTTAAACATTTCTTTCCCTTCCCATCTTTAATTATTTCGTCTATTTTCTGCCTGAAATTAAGTAAAGTTTTTTTATTCCTCCCACGTAATCAAAACGGAATAGTATATTATTTGTTAAATATTGGCAGGGCGCAACGGTCGTGTGAGCTAAGGAAAGGAAAAACAAGCACAAATAATAACAATAATTATTATTATTATTATTGTATAAAGGAAAATGGAATTATATAACGATACTAAATGCTAAACATAAGTTTATAGCCGAAAAAGATGATTTTAAATATGATATTTCGAGTCAAGACAGTCTCAGGGTTTGACTGAGTGCTGATTTTAATACTCATGATTATTATATTGGCGATCGTGCAGATGTGCGTTGTAGTGCAGTGGATATCAACTTAGAACGAGAAATCGGAGAGCCGAGTTCGAATTCCATTTGAATTCTTTGCATTCACTTAAGCGCAAATCCCCTTGAGAAAGGTATTAATCCGTATTAATCGTATTAATCCGTCTCTTCCCTACACTTATGGATTCAATAACAGGACGTGTTGGGTTCTATAGCCTTGGTTGGCAACCAGTCTACCGCAGAAAGCAATGGCAACTTACTGCGGAATAATCTTCTGCCCAGTCAGTCATGTCTCTTTCGAGACATGATCGCCCAAAGCGTGTATCACGTATGGCACTTAACTGACTGACTGAATATAGTAGTTGGAAACATGATTAAGGCTTCTGCTGGCCATAAAGTGGGAAATCAGTTTTATATTGTTATGAAGTAATAAACTGACCCCCCACTAATTACTATTTAATAATATATTACATCTTTTCCTCCTTAAGCTATGAGTCATATAATAGGAAAGATTGGGTTCTATAGCCTTGGCTGAAACCAGTCTACCGCAGAAAGCAATGACAACCTACTGCAGGATAATCTTCTGCCCAGACAATCATGTCTCATTCAAGACATGATCGCTCAACCGTGTATCACGTATAGCACTCGACTGACCGATCGTGCTGATGACAAGCTGCTGATATTGGTGATGATTATATAATTTGGAGGAACTAATGAGAAAATTTGAAGGTTACAAAATAAACTATATTGGAAAGTCGATGAATGAAACTTTGTTGTTACTTGATTGGCTACGTTGGAGCGGGTGTGGAGCGGGTGTGGAGCGGGTGTGGAGCGGGTGTGTGTGCAAAACTGGAAGAAGAGGAAAGTGTAAAGTGTAGAGCCAAACGGAGAAGAGAAAAAAACACAAAGAGAACAACAAGAAGAAAAAGTCAATTCAGAAGAAGAGGGTGAAATGATACAGTTAACATGGTGGCGTTAAGAGAAGGGGATGGAGGAGAAACGGGGAGGAAGAAAAAGATAAAAGAAGACAAGCGAGAGAAGGATGAGGGGATGTAAATGAAAACAAGGACGATGAAAAGAAGAAGAAGAAGAAGCAGAAGCAGAAGATAGTTTTGAATACAGAAGAGAAATGAAGAAGAAATAGAAATGCTGATGACATTAAAAAAAGAATGAAGGAAGTAAGAAAGGAAAGAAGAAGAAAAAGAAAAAGAAGAAAGAAGAAGAAGAAGAAGAAAGAAGGAAGGCAATAATAAGAAGAATAGAATGATCAAGAAGAAGATAAAATAAAAGAAAAAGATGAGGAGGAAAAAAGAGAAATACAAAAAGAGAAGATGAAGAAGGAGAAGGAGAAGAAGGACAAAAAGAAGATGAAGAAAAATGATGATAATGAAGAAGAAAAAGAAGAAGAGAGAGAAAAATAATAATAAGGAGAAAAAGAGAAAGATGATCGGGATGATAAAGAAGAAAAAGAAAAAGAAAAAGAAGAAGAAGAAGAAGAAGAAGAAGAAGAAGAAGAAGAAGAAGAGAGGCTGGGTGGAAAAAGAGTCGCGTGGAAAGAATAATTAGTGCAGGAGAACAAAAAGAATAAAGAGAAATTATTACTAAGAAGAAAAGGAAGAAGTAGAAGAAGAAGAAGAAGAAAGAAAGAAAGAAAGAAGAACAAAAATAAGAAAAACAAGAAGATGGGAAGAAGAAAAAGATGACGAAAAGAAAAAGAAAAAAGAAGACGAAGAAGAAGATGGAACAAGAAGAAAAAAAGAAAAAGAAAAAAGAAAAAAACAAGAAAAGGAAGAGGAAGAAGAAGAATGAATATAATAGAAATAACAGAATTTTGCAAATGGAAACAGCGGTGGGGGGGGAGCGGTTAAAATTTGTAAAAATAATGGAGAAGAGAATAAAAAGAAACTTACTACTACTACTACTACTAATACTAATAATAATAGCAATAATAATATCAATGTTCATGATGATGATGATGATGATGCCGAAGAAGAAAAATGAAGAAGAAAAAATTTATAAAAAGATTAATAAGTTAAAGAATAAACGAAGAAGCCAAAAAGTTGAAGATAAGGAAAAAGAAATAAAAAAGAGAAAAAGTTGGCGGGGGGATGAAGAAGCACCCAAGCAGGAGTGAAATGGAGAAAAAAAAGTAAACTCCGAAAAAGAAGGATAAAATGGTGGCTACAAAATAAATATAAATAACGTAATGAATGAATGAATTCAGAAAGATGTAGATGTGAAAGAGAAAGTGAAGAAATTGGCAAAGGAA
>JBBBDQ010029712.1:2405000-2407500 GCA_037127315.1 Ascarosepion bandense | reverse complement strand
AACCGGTTCGAGTTTTCTCTCCTGGGGACCGTTCGTCGGTGTCATCAGGGTCTTATCGGAAGTACCTGGTCTTCTATGAAGCACTTACGGACAGCCACCGCTAGTTTCCGGACAACATGGATCAATTTGTTTACAGAGTAGATATGAACAACTCTAGGACCGACCTACTTCCCGGAATGAATTTTCAGATGTTTGGACATTGAAATACTGATTTTGGGAAGTTGATCGCGATGATTATTTTTCAGCAAACCCCTCATAATTCTAGTTTTATTTTCTCTCTATAAATCTTTGTCGGTTCATATCTATTTAATTCATTTAAATTCCTAAAGAAATTTGGTCCCTGCATATTTTTAGTTTAGTTTTTTTATCGTTGTATAAGATGCTCAAGTCTAATATTGTTAAGGATGTGCTAAATTTGTAACCCCTTTTACCGTTTGAAACTTTCATACACGTCTCTTTCATGTAAAGAAAAATAAACAAAAAGATATTCGCAAATACAGGTTTCTATCTTGATTTCATATATATAGAAAGAATAACTTTCATATGTTTTTATATTATATTATATATTATGTAGATATGCGCTTACAAGATATACATGTTTGTGTGTGCCTGCGTAAATGTATTTCTAATATATGTCAGGAAATATAAGCATTATTGTGTCAGTTATCTTGACGCGAGCTTCCGTATTTTTATTTTTTTATTTTGACTAAATTAAAAGCAAGTAGGTGCTTTATTTAGAATATAATTGACGGTTAATTACTTGAAAATTTCCAAACAATTGCCGTGCATTAGTTTATCTTTTAAAAACTACTTTTCAAATCCTTTTTTTAATAACTGATATTATTACATTAATTTATATTTTCCGTAAATTTCTCAATTTATTATTATTATTTTATTTCGCAATAAATTACTTCAATAAAAGTACAATTTTATTTGACATATGTTTTGAAGGTAATTTCTAAATAAGATTTTTAGTATATTCATTTAGAAATCAGTTATAAAGAAAAATATCTTATCTGCATATATTGTATATAATATTTTCTATATTTATAAATGGGAATAATACAAAAATAAAATGTGTCACTTTGTTGAGTGATGTTATATTTAGCATCGAGACTCCAGGGTTTCGTTGGGGAAACTTTTTGTAATCGTCCGGTCTAGAATGTTTTTTAATTAATTATTTGAAATACTCAGAGAGGAAACTTCAAACATTTTGCCTGTAAAGCCAAAAAAGGATCTCTAAATCTGCCGATGGGCAATTTTAAAAAGTTCTACCTTCTATACTGAAAATATATTATCTATAATTCTGAGATAGAAGTCATTAACATTTTCGGACAATTCCTTCTTTTATGTCTTTCGGTTGCTCATTTCTACGGTCTTCTTTCAGTTTACTTTAAAAGGTGTTTATACATTTGCTTTTTTATTTATTTATTTTATTTATATGCAGCTGGTTTATATTTAAATACTGTGAAAAAGAAGACAGTGGTTTATTTTGTTTTTTTATACTGCTAGCACATCTGAAGAAGAGAGTTGAATGGATAGGCCGAAACGATGTGGGAACAACAAAAAATCGCACAGGCACAGGAACACGAACACACACACACACACACACACACACACACACACACACACACACACACACACACACACACACACACACACACACAAGATTGATTTTAAACTCATGAACTATGTCCTGAAAACAAATAAGCTTTCAAATCTCATAAAATATTACAAAGATCTTCCATATTGAAACTGTTGATACAGATTTAATAGTGTCTATCTATATGTCGATATTCTTCTGTATGTATTTCTCTCCATATATATATATATATATATATGTGTGTGTGTGTGTGTGTGTGTGCGCGCGTGTGCGTGTGTGTGTGTGTATGTATATATGTATATATAAATATATACATATATGTATATATTTACACACACACACACACACACACACACACACACACACACACACACACAAGGAAGCCATCTCTATATATATATGTGTGTGTGTGTGTGTGTGTGTATGTATATATGTATATATTTATATATGTATACATGTATATATTTATATATACATATATGAATATATTTACACACACACACACACACACACACACAAGGAAGCCATCTCTCTCTATGTGTGTGTGTGTGTGTGTGTGTGTGTGTGTGTGTGTGTGTGTGTGTGTGTGTGTGTGTGTGTGTGTGTGTGTGTGTGTGTGTGTGTGTGTACCCACTGGTTTGTATGTATGTACACACGAAAGTGTGAAGCTATCATTACCCGACACTAACAATGAGGCTCGTATTTAAAGTTTAGAAATCAATTCCATGAAAGTGATATTATATTAGCACTAGTTTGCAGATAGAGAGAGAGAGTGATAATGTCAGAAAGAGACACAGAGACTGACAGTGAATGAGACAGAGAGACCGAAAGAGCAAGAGAGAGAGAGAGAGAGAGAGAGAGAGAGAGGGCGAGAGAGAGGACGCAGAAAGTTAGAAA
>JBBBDQ010029712.1:2392500-2400000 GCA_037127315.1 Ascarosepion bandense | reverse complement strand
ACGTTGAAAAGTTATTTCGCTGATTTGATAAACAATTTTGTATTTCAGTTTGGTGTGTTGCTTGTTAAGTTCTATATGATAAATTTCTTTGAAAATCGGATATCGAAGATATAAAAGTTTTTAAATACTTACAAATTGAATATCCATTAAAATGAACGATCGTAATTGACGTTTGCATAGAGATTGTTGACTAAATAAGGAATTTTTTAAAAATAATGTTTTTGTAATAAAATCTTACCTTACAAATAAAAGATTTTCCCCAAAATCTTTCCATGTAAAACCTTCAACAGGACCCTAACCCAGCCGGCTAGTCAGTACCCAACCTTGAATCTAAATTTCTGTTCGCGCCGGTGTGCAACAAAATATGTTCAAACACTGCACGTTCATAAGAAAACAAAAGATGGAAACAAACGAGAAATAAGGAATATATATATATATATATATATATATATATATATATATATAGCCATTGAGACTTGAAAAAGAAATCACTCGACCGGCGGTCGAGAGCGAGGGAAAATTTACTTGCTCTAAAATCATTTTACTCGACCGACTGCATTTTCTAAATAGTCGCCTTACGTAAACATAGCGTGAATCGCTATTGGAAAAAAAAATGAAATGAACATCATTGTAATATTTTTAAAAAAAATAACAACAAAATTTGATCTTTCCTCTTAATAATAGCATAAACATTTTGATGAGAAAACTTTGTTTTTATTAAGTTTGAGCCCTTTTAACATCACGATATGCTTTTTTGTTGTTGTTTTTTTGACAACTGAGTGGAGGTACCTAAATTCGTAGTCTCTCTTCTGTTTGACTACAACCTTCATCTCATAGATGATACAAAAATAACAAATCTGATTTTTTTCAACGATTTTCTTTTAAAAAATTACTTACTTTAATTTGTTTTTCGGTGCATGATTGAAAGAAGTACGCGTATTTCTTTCTTTCAAATGTTCGTTTTTACTTATCGTAGAAATATAGATATTGAGTCAAGTATAATATTTTTCCCAAATGAATTTCTAAAAATCTGTGAGCGTCTTTAAACTTGGCGACAGAGACATTATGGCTCCAATCTGGAAGCGTTAATTAAACGAATGTTTACACTGACCGGGACGATAAAAGCGTGGCCAAAGAGTTCAATAATGTCATTTTAGGTCATTCTAAGTAACTTGTGAAACTTCAATGGTATACTTTTGGGTTGTAAAAGGATTCAGATTTCCTTTTTATTATTTTTGAAGGGACATATTTTATTGCGAGATTTTTAATAAACTTTAATCACTAAATTAAGTTTTTAATCGACTGAGTCGATCGGGCGAGTGAAACCTCAAAGGCTGAATATAAACATATATATATATATAATGCAGGTCGTGGTGTGTACATGTTCATGTTTTTTCTATCTCCCCTATCATCCCTAGCGTTACATAGGCAATGTTCTCCTTAGTGTGTGGGCTGTACTTAACAAGACAATTTTTTGTATATCTCTTTAGCTGGGGTTTCCAGGGATTCTTTCAATGTGTTGTTTTGTTCCATTTTTTTATCATTCCAAGTACACCTACTATCACTGGTATGATACTTGTTTTCAATTTTTACATTTTTTATATTTCAATTTCAAGGTCTTTATATATTGAGAGTTTTTTTTTTTTAATTCCTTGGTCATTTATTATTATTATTATTATTATTATTATTATTATTATTATTATTATAAATGCATAATGTAACTTGATAGCTATAAAGTTTCAGCGATAAAACATTATCATCAGCCAGTAAAATTTTACTGCCTGATGATGGTGTTTTAGCACCGAAACTTTATAGCTATCAAGTTGCCGTATGCGATTATAATAATAATAATAATAATAATAATAATAATAATTATATATATATATATATATATATATATATATATATATATATATATATATATATATATGTATTAAGCCTTTGTATGTGTGTTGCGATATACATATATATGGGTGGCGTGTGATAGGTGAAATGTGTGTAAGGTATATTTAAACGGAAAGAATGCATCCACACGAGTTTTGTTAAATTCAGTCAACAACGTCTGTCTGTTTGAGATTTTATTCTCTTCTTTTAATTTTCCAACAAGTTGACGTACGTCGAGAACCTGTCCAAAGTTCCTGTTTCATTCATTACGTGCTTTTGATCGTCTCAGTCATTATCAAGAACTGAGTGTTGTCAATATTGTAAATAAGATTTTCTTGTCTACATTCCACCATTTTTATTTTATTTATCTATTTACTTACAATACTGAATTTGAATGCTGCCGATGGGTGTATTGTTTTTAATAAGATGTTTCTACTATTCAGACTAACAGACGAAAATAGATAAATATACTGCTTGATAAACAAAAAGAACGTCTACTGAAATATGATTATCCAAAAAATAACGTTTAAATAATTAAATCTATCGAATTCATAAATAAAACCTATTATCAAAACCATTTAGAATTATATATATATATATATATATATATTAAGTGTTTCCTTAAAGACGACCGGCGAGGAAGATTTTATTATTTTTTATTTAATTCTTTCAGCTTTCTTGCATGTTTCCTTTTTGCTGGAAATAAGGAATATAAAAATCTTCCAAAATTTTTTCTTTACTTTCCAGGTGCTTTCAGCCATTTCACTAGCCATTTTCAAAGATGTCATTTTTCAGATGTTGTTATTTTATATTTATGTTTCAACAGTTGCATAATTTATTTTTTGTTTTTGAAAAGGAACTTTCTTTAAAGCTATCATGTGACACGTGTAACAGGACATCGCGTGAGCGTCTGTCTAATAAAAAAAAAAAACACTTTCAAAACTCCATTTCCACTGTTAAAGAACGTAAGGTTGATCGTAGGAGAGAATTGATTGGTATATAGTACTTCTCTTATAGAGCGATGCTTTTGATATTGTCATTTAAATAGTATTTTTGTATTTTCAACCAACTGAATGTTTTATGCAAAAAAATTTGTTACTTTATCTGTTCATGCCGACCTCTAAGTTTCGTGAGAATTCCGTTAAGATGTTGTCACTCATCAGTTTTTGCTTTGCTCATCATAACGGTGTCCTCATGGAACTTCAAAAATGGCATCAACCTGCTCAGTTGAAGTGACAATTTTTTGCATTATCAATTCTTTATACCTAACCCGATATCAAGCACTTTACAAAAAATAAAATAAAATAAAATAAAAAAAGGCAAACTTGATGGGCAAAATAACTTTTAACAGTAAAACTACTGGAAAAAATGGCGCTAAACATTATAACAACTCAGCATTATATGGAATTTATTTAAAATTTATAGCATAAATACATGAATATGTTACAATATCACTACAAAAGTACCTATTTTGTTTCGACACTTTATATATATATATATATATATATATATATATATATATATATATATATATAAGTAAAGAGCAGGTAGGAAAAAGTATCTTTAATCTAATATGTTTCACTTTAATAAGCTTCTTCAGAGATTTTTAAAAACGAATCTCTGAAGAAGCTTATGAAAGTGAAACATGTTAGATTAAAGATACTTTTTTCCTACCTTTCCTTTACTTATTCTATACATCTTGTCGTATTTCAAACACACACACACACACACACACACACACACACACACACACACACACACACACACACACACACACACACACACACACACACACACACACACATATATATATATATATATATACACGTGAAATATATATATTAATGCAGGTTTCATTGAATAGTATAGACAAGTTTTGTCTATTAATTTTGTGTAGGATCCGTTCATACCGTCTGATATACTTGAAGGTGATGTCGTTGAAAGACAACAAAAAATCACAGTATTTGTTGAATTTTTTATCGGGTCTAAGCTTTCGGCTCACATAAGCCATTATCAAAGAGTAAATATTAACACACAGTAAACATAGAACATTTAACCTATTAACAATAAAGATAATTGGATTGAAAATATAAGTCCATCCCTACCGTGGCGGATGGCCGAAGACAGTGACAAAATAGTGGTGTTATAGTCCCTGGTCTGATTACAGACATTTGAGTACGTTGTTGGAAATATCGAAATTGATTGTATTCAAACCAGGTTTAAATTGTTTAATGTAGAGTGCTTCGAGGATTTTTAGTTTCTGCTTATTATTTTCTTGTTTGAGTATGTACGTGTTATCAACAAGCGTTTTTCTCAGAAGTGTGCGTTGATAACCGTGTTGTTCTAAATGACGGAATATATTTGAATTTTTATTTAAGTGCAACGTCAGACGCCGTGAGAGCGAATTTGTGGTGTGGCCGATGTAGATATTATTGAGGTTGTTAGAGATACATTCTCTAAATGGACATATGAATTTATATACTACATTGGTTTTTTGCAAATCACTAACGGTGGGGGAAGAGTCATTGCGGACAAATGAATTAGATGTAGTGGATTTAGTGTAATATATAATGAACTTAATTCTTTTGTTAGAGTCTGTCGGAGAAATATTAGTATTTATGAGTTTTTTTTAGGATGTTTTCATCTAGTTGGTAGTTGGAGTGCATCTGGCTACGGTATAAGAGAGTGATATGTTTAGGATTGGTTGGGTTAGTATTGTTTTTTCCATGTTAAGCTTTTTAAGAAAATAATGTATTTGTTCATCAACTATGTAGTTGGGAAAATTATTATTGATGAGTGTCTGTTTTATGTTTTTTAGTTCACTGTAGAAGATCTGATTTGTAGATGAATTGACTTTTGCACGATATAATAGATTTTTCATAATGGCTATTTTGTAATAGTGGGGGCATTCACTGATATAATTGAGTGTGGAGGGGTTTTTATTAGTGGGTTTTTGATACGGTGAGATAGTAAATTTATTGTTGTCAGTGTTAATTAATATATCAAGAAAAGGAATTTTGTTATCTTTGCTAAGTTCATAAGTAAAATTTAAAACTGAGTTATTTACTTATATATTTACTTATATATCAGACGGTATGAACGGATCCTACACAAAATTAATAGACAAAACTTGTCTATACTATTCAATGAAACCTGCATTAATGAAAAAATGCTGCCAAAATACACACAATATATATATATATATATATATATATATATATATATATATATATACATACGTGACTTTGTGTGCTGCATGATGAAATGTAGAGTAGCTGGCATCCCTGCAGTACTCTCAGTGATGGAATAGTCTATGTCCTGAAATAGTCTATTTAAGTAAAGAATAATAGCATTCGAGGCTGAGGATACCATGGAATGAACATATTCCGGATATCTCAACTATCTCACTTTAACTCAATTCTCTAAGTTTTTTTTTTCAGTTATTGTTCACCACTGCTGTAACCAGGTATTGAAATCACTCTATGCGTAAAGTCTTTATCCAGTGGGCCATGTGCCCTTAAAGAAACTGTGTATCGTATTAGTGAGGCCAAACGTAGATTAGTTTCTTATACTGGTCGTACGTGCAACTCTCTCGTAGGTTGACTTGTCACTTATCAAAACTTAAGTAATTTCGTGCACCTTTCGATAATTACACCCAAGCCAATGTTGAACTTGCTATCTAATTATATACATAAAGTGCATTGTTTTTTTTATAAGCGTTTCACCCCGAGCAAGGCATGTCACTGCCACTACTGCGCAGGGGGCTACATAGAGTGGAGAAAGGATGATTAAATATAGGAAATATCAGAGGGTGGGTGATAGGCGGGTAAGAACACCGAGAATGAGGGTTGGGTAGATGAGAGTGTTCTGAGAATAATTGGAAGTTAGTGTGATAGGAGGTGTCTATTGACCCTACATTTAAACACCTGGAGATTGTAGCTGTCGGGAAAGCAGACTTGTGGAAGGGAGTTCCACAGGCGGGAAGCGCGAGAAAAGAAGCTGTTGGAGTAGAATTTACGGTTACATCTTATTTGTTTAACTGTAAAAGGGTGGGACCTAGTTGCTAATCTAGTATCTCGTGTAAATTCGTGCTTAGGCGGCACCAGTTATCTAAGCTCATCGGAGCAGAAGCCATGAAAGTACTTGTAGAAGAGGCACAGGGAAGCCACATCACGCCGGTGAGAGAGCGGCTGCAGCCGGTCTGCCAAGTCAGTATCAACCACGTTACAGATCATCCTTTGTATTTTGTCAAGAAGCCCAAGGAGAGCAGCAGGGGCACCCGACCAGATATGGCAGCAATATTCAATACACGGGCGGATGGTAGATTTGTATATGTGCAGAATAGATTCAGACGGGAAAAACTTCCGGGCCCTGCACAGAGAACCGACATTCATAGCAGCAGATTTGGCAATGGATTCGATATAGTCATTCCATTTGAGGTCCGCCGAAAGTGTAAGGCCAAGGAGGCGTATTTAGGAAGTAATTCATCTGTACAATTTTTTTTTTTATTAAATTCTACGCACAAGGTTTTACCATTCAACTTTTATTATATTTTATCGCTTTCAGAATGAGTTGTACGTCGGGATTAAAGCTATAAATAAATTGTCCAAAGATCATGTTATTTTCCTGTGCGTGTTGTTATTCACATACTATTGTCCTTCAGAGTGATTGTTAAGAATCATTTATAATATTAATGCTGGATTCAAATATTAATTCTCAAAAGTTTATTTATGCTTTTTCTATTTCATTTTATCTATGTTTTTCTTTATTATAAATATGTATTAAATACATCGATTACATATGAAAGGTTTGGTCAAATCATTAATAAAGTTTATTTTCTACTTGGATCATATATGTTCATACGCAGACAGTCCTGTTTCGCTGTATCACAGCTTATGAGTATGGTTAAACATCCGATTGGTTCTAGCCAGGATAGAAAGCCGACTGATCTGACATTCAGTCAGAGATTCTACCCTTAAGCTATCGGCACACGGTGGTGGAAGGCAGATTTTAGCGTGTTATATACACAATGTATACTAACGAAGAGTGTTCAATTCACTGACACACACACACACACACACACACACACACACACACACACACACACACACACACATATATATATATATATATACTAGCAGTTTCGCCCGATTACACTCGGCTAGTTTAATGAATAATAAGAATAAAAATAACATATGATGAATTTACATAGTAAATACTTACACAACGTCTGCCCTCGTCACTTTTATAGATATAGATAACAATGTAGAATATCTCTATTGGATTAGGGTCGGAGGGGGAGGGGCAACATGCATAAATATAGATAATATAAAGTGGAGTGATCGATTCTATATTATGACCAATACATAAACTGATCCCTGACTTTGTGGGGTGATAATATATATTTTTCTACCCCTAATTCTGAAAGATTTCATGGTGTCGTTAGCGTTCTAAAATTTTGATCTACATCTGAGCACAACTCCCGTCGAGCTAGACCGCAAAATGCAGACGCTAAGTCGAATCTATCAAACAGACAAATACTTACACAACCTCCACCCTCGTCACTTCTATATATATATATATATATGCAGTGTGGCCCAAATTAGGTGTACAGTA
>JBBBDQ010029712.1:2357500-2387500 GCA_037127315.1 Ascarosepion bandense | reverse complement strand
AAAATTTGGGGGTTCAAGTCTTGTTCATCATTAATGTTCTTTTCTCTTTCAAGACTCACTTTCTGACCAGAATAATTCTTCAGACCTTTGGAGTTCAGATTTTACACAGAACCCAGTTCCATACTCTCTGGACTTCTGAAACCAGTCAAATATTCAGCTTTTTTGTGGATAAAGACGTTCCCTGATACTGTCTCCGAATGTTTGCCTACACTACAGTCTATGATTTCTTGGCAAAAAAGACCTCCGTCTAAAATGTCCTTTGGTTGAACATATATTAGGGAAGAATATATTTCTAATATTTCATGCACAATGACAACTTATATACCCTGAACGAGAAAAGAAAAAAATTAATAATAAAAATCTTATTAAGAAATTTGTAGGTTCTGTCTTTTTTTTTTTTTTTGATGGGGGAGTATAGGAAGGTACACATTGATCGGCCAGTGTCAGTCCACTCAATGAATGGAGATGGCAAACACTAAGAGATCAATCTATCTACCAATATATATATATATATATATATAGTGTATCGAGGCAGCAGATAATTTTCTAAACATATACTATTAAATATAATAAACAATGAATCTCTCTTATGTTTAATCATGAGCCGTTCTAATTTTCTATTACTTTTTTTGAGAAATTATGTCTTTAATTTCAACTAAAATTAAACCCAAAATACGATGTTTAGAACGGCGCATGACGAGATATAATAGACATTCATTGTCTCTTATATTTACCAGTATATGTTTAGAATATATATATATATATATATATATATATATATATATATATTGACAGATGAATAGTGATTGACGAGACTCAGATAGATAGATAGATAGATAGATAGATAGATAGATAGATAGATAGATATTGACATAATGATATATATATATATTGATAGAGAATGACAAGGCTCAGATAGATAGATCGACAGATGGACAGTGACATTTTATATATATATATATATATATATATATATATATAGAGAGAGAGAGAGAGAGAGAGATAGACTGAGCCTGATGGCTAGCAAGTTTGATATCTCAAAATCTTTTTTTAATGCATTCCTCAACAACTATATCTATTCTTTTAAATTTTATAAACCTCTATGAATGTCAACAGTAACCCCCTAAATAATAGTCATTTCATGAATAGATATTCTAATAAATGATGAATTCTACTATACCGAATCATCGCTTAGCAGGGTGTTACTTTCTCTGTTTAGAACCACACACATCCAGAATTGTTAAGAACCCAGTAAAGATTGACCTCACAATTTTGTATTGGTCTGTTCGTCAAACTCGCTGTATATCAGCCCACGGGTACTTACCCGGGTATATTACATATCTATTTGTCTACACTTTTATGACACAATATTTTTTAATTAAAATACAATTTTAAACATGCTTCCAAATATATTTACAAAAGAAAGTAAAGAAAAGAAAGATTGCCACACGTTAGAAAAGAACAAGAATATGCTGTGTGTGGTTGGTGAGGGAAAGAGCTTTTCTCTCGAGTTTTATCTTGTATCTGAAAAACGATCATTTTTAGATCAATACTTAAGAATATTACGTTGCATTCTTCTTAAACATCCCCATCTTTTTCCCTTTCCCTCCCATAATCCCTCTGTTTTCTTTCTTATTTTCTTATAAACTCCTCTTTTCTATTCACCTGCTCTCTTTATTTCAAAGCATTTTTATAGATTTTCCTTCAAATATTCTACTTTCACTTTCACTTTCACTTTTAAAACTTGTTTTATTATTATTTCTATTTTATTTTTGTGGTTCGTTTTATTATAATCAATTTACTCGGTTCCTTTCTTTCCCTTTTCTTTCCACCATTTTGCTTCTTTTAATTTTTTTTTTCTTGTATTTTTTCTTATCTTTCCTTTTACATGTGATTTTTATTTTAAATTTATTTTCTTATTAAAGACAAAGTCATTCGCAAATTCTAACTTTCAACTACACATATATATTCACTTATAATCGTCTTTGTAAATAATTTTATCTTTCATCCCTAATGAAATGTATTTCTTCATTTCTCACGCCTCATTGTAACATGAATTTTATTCTAATTCTGTTTTCCTGTATTCCTTTTTTGTTTTCTTTCTTTTTTCTTTTATTTTTTTCCTTCTTTCTTTTATTCTTTCTTTCTTTCTTTCTTTCTTATAGTCTGTCTTTCTTTCTTTCTTTCTTTCTTTTCATAAAGCAAATTACATTTTTACCAACATCTTTGTTTTTTGTTTGTTTGTCTGTTTCTTCCAATGTTTTTTGTTTCTTTCTTTATTTCCTTCTTTTCTTTTCTTTCTTTCTTTCTTTCTTTCTTTCTTTCTATCTTTCTTTCTTTCTTTATTTATTTATTGTTAGAGAATAAATTACATTTTTACCAGTTTCTGTGTATGTTTATTTGTTATTCTGTTTCTTTTCCTTTCATATTTCCTACTGTCTCTTCTTACAGCTGTTTTCCCTCTTTTTTATGATTCTTTTCTTCTTATTTTTATTATTCTGATAAATAATAATAATAATAATAATAATAATAATAATAATAATAATAATAATAATAATTGCCGCTTTTCGTTAGTCTTCATAAAAGCAATCCCCCATGTTCGTAGGAACTTTCATTAATCTATATCATGTCCACAATTAACACTAATTCTCTAGTATCTGTTGTCCATATAACAAAATACAAATTGCATTGATACAAAATACATTAATTGTTATGTTAGTATTTATTCATAAACTGACAGTAATTAGAAGCCGGATTTACTTCCATAGAATTGGTTGCACTAAGAGCAGATTTATTTCAAAATGCTGGGAAATAAAAAAACATAAACATAGAATCTCGAGTCAGTCAGTTGATCCATACGTGATACACGCTTTGAGCGATCATGTCTCGAAAGAGATATGACTGACTGGGCAGAATATTATCCAGGAGTAAGTTGCTATTTCTTTCTGCGGTAGACTAGTTGCCGGCCAAAGCTATAGAACCCAATATGTTCTGCAATTTGACTCATAGCTAGAGGGAGAAGATATGTATTATATTATTAACTCGTAATTAATGGGGGATCAGTTTATTACTTCATAACAATATAAAACTGATCCCCCAATTTTATGCCCAGTAAAAGCCCCAACTATTATATTCAGTCAGTCAGCTAAGTATCATACGTGATGCACGCTTTGGGAGTTCATGTCTCGAAAGTGACATGACTGACTGGGTAATTATCCTGCAGTAGGTTGCCATTGCTTTCTGCGGTAGACTGGTTGTCAGCCAAGGCTATAGAACCCAATCAGTTCTGTTATTTAACCCGCAGCTTTAGGGAAGAGACAGATTAATACATTTCCGAAGGGTATTTGCACGTAAATGAATGCAAGGAATTCAACTGCAATTCGAACTCGGCTCTCCGATTTCTCGTCCCGAGCCGATATCCACTGCACAATAAAATCTCGAGTAATATTCTTAAATAGCCTTGTCAAATCGGGATTTTCCTATGGATGTCATGCATATCGTCAAATTCATTCATAAATCTCTAAATTGTCAATTGTAGAAAACCAATTTCTTGAATCTTCTTCGTCTTCTTTTTTCTTCTATTTGCCGTGTACCTTCAATCGTGGACTTTCACATCTCCGTATCCCTTGTAGCTCTCACCATCCCTTCTTCTGTTACCTCCTTCAAAATCTGCTTTGTCTTCTATCGGCTCGAATCTATCTAGTATATCAGTAGTTGCTGTCCCCTGCTTCCCTTTGTCCGTCTCGTGAGTACCAGATTCTCCAAGTCCTCTTTCCTCATTACACATCCCAGAAACCTCGGATGTTAAGTATCAGTTTCCTTTTTCGCTTCCATTCTTTCCAAGACCTAATATATCCAGTCGATGGTATCCTCAGCATCTTTTATAGAATCATATTCCGGTTGCTTCCGGTCTTTCCCTCGTCCTTGATGCGATTATCCAGTATTTGCTGCTATATTGAAGGATAGACATCCCATAACAAGCCAGTTTGTTTACAGTGAAATTTTCCTCTCTCTCAATATTCTACTCAACGTCTGGAATGCATTCTTGGCGATGACAATTTGCCTTTGAACCTCAGTGTCGCACTTTCCACCTTCTGTTAGAACACTTTCCAGGTATTTAAACTTCTTCCGGCCTGTAGTTGGCATTTAGGGCTCCTCTTTTTACTGATGATCTTGCATTCAGTTTTCTTGTTTGATTTGGTTTGGTTTGATTTGTTTTACGGCATATCAACCTCAATGGGTCATTTAATGCCGACGAAAATTTTACTATAAATTTGTATGAATAGAATATGATTTCTTTGTAAATGGGTTTCATTGAGAATCAGATGAATTGCTGGTAATATTTTTTCCTTCACATATTTTTGTTGGTAACATTTTTTCTTCAAAAACGTATTTTTGTTGATAACAATTTTCTCAAAAACGTTTTGGTAATATTTTCATTAAAAATGTTTTACTGGTAATATTTTTAATTGAAAAAGTTTTGTTGGTAAATACTTTCATAGGAATTTGACTCCGATTGGAGGTTAACTATTTGCCCATAGCTAGAAGCCTAACAGGTGCTACCACTCTGAGTCAGGGTGAACCTGGGAACAACAGCAATTAAGAGGTGGTTCCATGTTTCTCACAACCTCCCAACCAGAGGCCTAGCTACCGGATGCAGTTTACGTCATACCCAGGACCCCTGTTTTCTTGTACTTTATACGTTTTTTGTCTTTTTAATCATATCATCCCGAGCAAGGCGGTAACGCCACTGATGTGCAAAGGGCTACGTAAGAGTGAAAAGATATGGAAAAGAGAAAACCGGAAACCACATCCTAAACAGGGAACAAGGGATGGGCCTCTACACCTGTACAATAGACGTGGGTGGAATGTGAACCAGGCGATAGTTTAGTCTATCTACTCCAATTAAGTTCTTTCTTTTTGCTTTCATTTTAAGTATTTCCGGTAGGAAGTCTTGTAGTCTCTTTTCCGTGTCAGCTCTCATCAATGTATCGTTTTTTTAATCGGTACCACTACTGATGCGCAGGGGGCTACATAAGAAAGTTAAAGCTTGAGGCAGGAGGAGAGTGAAGAGAAAGACGAACCAGTTACAGAGGGTGTCAGAGAAAGGGCAAGAGAAGGATGGGGACACAGGTGTGAAGACATTTGCGAAAGTAGATAAAAAGGAAAAGAACAAAATACACAAGGTGATGTAGAAAGAACTGGAGTCAAGTGGATAAGAGATGGGAATTGACATTGCATTTAAATTCCTGGAGGTTGTAGCCGTCAGGAAAGCATGAGTATGGAAGGGAGTTCCACAGGCGAGAAATGCGAGAAAAGAAGCTGATGGAGTAGAATTTTCGGGTGCACGCATATCTTATATTATTCGCCAGTGACGAATCCTATCAGGACTTCTAGAGCTATCAGACTCGTCCCATTGTATAGATTAAATATTCTTGTCTTACCCTCCTTTCTACCTTTGTATATCTGCTGAAATCGTTTCCTGTTTATATGCAGGCAATTTGCTGCCAGAGCAGGTGCTTAATTGTTCTGTCTTTCCCTGAATATGTCAAGGTTGCCTGAATATGTCAAGTATTTGTAGCGTATTTTGTCGAATGCCTTTGCGTAGTTTATGAGACATTTCTTGGCTTATCTCTGGCCTAATTCTGCTGGTGCTTCATTCACCAGGATAATTACTAAAAATTCGCTCGATGGTCAGTGAGTCTAGAAATACGTAACTCGTGTAACCGCAACTTCTACTCCAACAGTTTCTTTTCTCGTACTTCCCGACTGTGGAATTCCCTTCCACATGACTGCTTCCCCGACGGCTACAATCTCCAGGAGTTTAAATGTAAGGCCAATAGACACCTCCTAACACAATAACTCGCTTCAATTCTTTCAAACACTCTTCCCATCCTCCCAACTACCTATCACCCCACTTCTGACATTTCCTATATCTAACCACTCTTTCTATTTACCTTCCCCTATGTAGCCCCAAGCGCAATAGTGGCAGTGGAATACCTTGCTTGGGGTGAAACGATTAAAAAAAAAATATTTCTGTATAGTCAATGAATGCTGTTTTCTTATAAGGAAACGGTTATCATTGCAATTGTTCTTAATATTGATACCGTCATTTTTATTAATACAAGCAATAATTGTAATAATTAACCTTGAAAATATTCTTATTAACACATTAATTTATAAGTAAGGGTGCAAAATAAAAAAAAATGATTTGAAGTAGACAACATTTTTCAATTTCACTAAAACAGGCTTTTCCTTCTTTCTTTTTTCATTCTTTCATTTTCTCTCTGAAACCAAGTAGTGTCTCTGACATTTCAATTCTATGTTTTCATTTTATGTCTGAGGATTTCATTTACTCTAAAGAAGTGGCATGTTTTTGTGTCGTTATCTCGATATAACTCGCCGTCTTCTTTTTCGGTACTGTAATATTCGCTGTGGTGCAGTGGATATCGAATCGGAACGACAAATCGGGGAGCCGGGTTCGAATTCCAGTTGAATTCTTTGCATTAACTTACGCACAAATACCCTTGGGAAAGATATTAATCCGTCTCATCCCTCCAGTTATGTGCTAGATAACACGACAGATTGAGTTCTATAGCCTTGGCTGACAACCAATCTAACGCAGGAAGAAATGGCAATCTACTGCGGGATAATCTTCTGCCCAGTCAGTTATCGCTCTTTTGAGACATGATTGCCCAAAGCGTGTATCACGTATGGTACTTAACTGACTGACTGAATATAATAGTTAAAAACATGATAAAAGCTTCACTGGGCATAAAATGGGGGATCAGTTTTATATTGTTATGAAGTAATGAACTGATCCCTTACTAATTATTACTTAATAATATAATACATCTCCTCCTCCTCTAGCTATGAGTCAAATAACAGGACAGATTGAGTTCTATGGCTGGCAACCAGTCTACTACAGAAAGCAATGGCAATCTAATGCGGTAAAATCTTCTTCCCAGTCATGTCTCTTTTCAGATATTATTGTCGACGCCTGTATCACATATGGCACTTAACAGATTGATTATGAATCCAAGCATCTAAATTCATAATTAATTTGATGTTTTAGCAATCATGACTATTGTCTACGGTGCATATATTCGGGTTTCATCTATGGGAAAATAGTTAACCTCCAAACAAAAATCAAAAATACATTTTTTATAAAATTACCATTAATGCATTTTTATAGTAAAATTACAATCTCTCTCTCTCTCTCTCTCTATATATATATATATATATATATATAATAGAAAAAATTTAGATATTCTACAATTTCATGGTTAATACGTATTTATCAGCTGGCCTTGCTGCTCGTCAGACCCAAATGATACGATAGTTAATTTTTTTCTGGAATATTTTTAAGATTAACTGTTGTATCATTTGTGTCTGACGAGCAACAAGGTCTGTTGAAAGCGACGTATTACCCATGAAATCGTAGAATATCTAACAATTTTTCTAAATTATATTATTAAATTTAACATTGAGTTATTTTGAGTTCGTCTCTATCAGAATTTACGTGAGTTATATACCAAGTATTCTACGGCATATCTATATCTATATATATATATATATATATATATTCTGTAAATTCACATAAAATTTAGAGGGGAAATTTTTCAACATGTCATTTTATAACATGCATTCTCAGCCCCGTTTCTCCTCTAAACTTTATCTGAATAATTAATATCCACTGTGGAAATTAAATTAATTTACATTAAGCTCTCTATTGAATCAGTTTTAATATTTTAGCGATATTACTATGATCCTCCTGGATTATTTCCCAACCTTATCCCGGATTATTTACTAATCCTCTCCTATCCTGGGCTCGTAACGCCTATATATATATATATATATATATATATATATATATATATATATATATATATATATTATGTTAAAATGACCAAAAATAGATTTTATAGAGAAATAACAATCAATATAACACTAAACGTATAAAAATAGCAACAAATGTTTAAAAAAATTCTAACAATACATTTTGTAGCAGTATTCTCAAGAACACATTTTATAATAAAATGGCCATCAATACACCTATATAGTAAAATGGTATTCAATAAAACACAAAATCTTTTTAAAAATATATTTTTATATTAAAATAACCAGCAATACATTTTTATTAAAATACCAATAATACATTTTATCATCTACAAACTATATATCTATAAAATATACGTTTACCCTGAAAGTATAAAATTATATGCAAAATATCTATAGTTGAAAGCATAAAATTACTTTTAAAATATAAGTAGTTGAAGCGATCTAATTTCAAACAAAATATTTAGATTTCGGAATTAAATAACCCATGCCTCTAAACAAAATCAACCAACCAAACCAAACGTGATTTTTCAAAAATATCTCATGTGATTGGTTAGAAATGTGCGTTGTGGTGCAGTGGATATCGGCTCGGAACGAGAAATCGAGGAGCTGAGTTCAAATTCCAGTTGAATTCCTTGCATTCATTTACGTGCAAATACCCTTGAGAAAGGTATTAATCCGTTTCTTTCTTCCAGTTATGGGTTAAATAACACTGGCTGGCAAATAGTCTACCGCAGAAAGTAATGGCAACCTACTGCGAGATAATATTCTGCCCAGTCAGTCATGTCTCTTTCGAGACATGATCGTCCAAGCTTGTATCACGTATGGCACTTAATTGACTATGTGGCACGAAAGGGTCTTTAACAAAAGATAACAGAAGCTGTTGTTGTTTGATAATGTCGCGTTATGATCGTTTCTGTGGTATTTTGGGGGTCATTATATTGGAACCACCTCTTAACTGCCGTTTCTCCCAATATAATGTCCCCTAAAATACCACAGCCTCCATTCTCCCGATTAGAAGCCTTGCGGCTGGAAGTCGACATACCCAGGACAAATATCAAATTTGAACTTGAGCCTATTAATAATGTAAACACATGAAATTGTTCTGGCCTCGGTGACCATAGCTGTTACACTACCAGATGAGCTGTCATAAAGAAAACAATTCCAACCAAAAACAACCGAAGCTGCAGAGAGATAAGCTTCAAATTCGAGATCAATTTTACCCTTACTTTACATTTTTTCTTTTTTCTTAATTTTCAGAAACTGAACTTTTCTTCTTTCAATTATACGTATAATGGTCGTCTTCCCCGCGTGGTCTATCAGGAAACATAATTCTTTTCTAAATTAAATGTTCATCGATCTCTATAAATGTCTGTAATTGGCTGGGTCTATTGAAGAAGGCCCTAAATACAATTTACATTGGTACTGATTTGTTGATTGGTCCCTATCGTTTATTCAATAATCAATAAATGAAGGATCGATTATGTATAAAGTTGATTTTTATATACAGATTTGTTTATTTTATAATAACTATCACAGGGGAAAATGTTTCATCCTCTGTTTATTTTATTTTTATTTTTTTGTATATATTCGATTTCGATTCGAGTAGGAACCAAATTCCGTTTAATGCTGCCGGTTTGGAGGCAATGTTTTGTTATTTCCTTGCCTGATTTGATAGAAGAGAATAATATCTCTGTATATTACGGTACTTGTTTTAATAAATTCTAAAATGATTTGCTTGATCCTGTAGTGAAATACGCGAGATGAGTAGCTAATATGTCTTTCTGTGTTAAAAACACTTCATGAAGAAGCCAGCTCATACGCATTCAGTTCCAAGCTCAGGCTTGTTTATACACAGAAATTTCTAAGCCGGTTATTTATACAGAACTGCAAGACTTTATCATCTACTATCACTTTCACTTTCGTTTTCATTTACATTATTCCTTCGGCTGTTTATATGCATAAAGCTCTCCTTCCATTTTAATTTGTCAATAAATCGACTCCCACCCCACGTACCAGAAGGCTTGGGGTATTATACAGCATTCTACTCTGGCTATTTATATAATGTTCTAAGACATGACCATACTTGAGGTCTGGTTTCACTTTCGCTCTTTAGAATGTTACTCACTTCTAAGCCATTACTCGAGGTTGTAAATGTAATTTTACTTTCACTTTCATTTTCACATTCACTTAGTCGGTTACTTTAACATTGCAACAAAATTATGTCTTATCTGCACTTCCCCTTTCCCTGAAAAGCTAGGCCTACATTCTTCTAAAACAATACAATATGTGAACATTTGTAATGCGCTATAATTTCGCGCCTATTGTTCAGTGTCGACAGGAATTCATAAATGAAAGAACATTTTTATTCTACTAGTTACGACGGCCCCCATTATCCGCGTTTCGATTTGTGAAGTTTCAGGTATCTGAAGTCAACAACAGAAATTCATACGTCTTCTTAACTTATATATAAGATATATGTACACACACACACACATATATTTTTTTTTTCTAAAAAAAACTTTAATCTAAAATAAAACTTTAATCAAATAATTTTTTATAAACAAAACTTTAATCCAAAAAGCAGGAAGGTAAATCCCAAGACCCGATCCTCATTAATATGAATATTTTAATATTAAAAAATGATCCAGGTGGAGGGCTCAATGGAATTAATATTTAGATGACAGAGCCAATTATAAAATTTATATTATTTATTTAATTTTAAATATATATATATATATATATAATTTATTTTATATATATATATATATATATATATATAATTTATTTTATATATATATATATATATATATATATATATATATATATATAATATACTAGCAGTATAGCCCGGCGTTGCTCGGGTGTAATGGAAGCTTTAAAACTAATCCATGGTCCTAGAGATCAGACTCTTTGGACGTTGGCACGAAAGACTAAAAAGCAATAGTTGTTTCCAGTTAAAGCGAAACCGTAGACTGAAAGAAAAATGAATGGATGAAAATCAAATTTTGATTTTCTGGTATCGATATCAAATAAGTTTTTTCGTCGTAAACTGAATTTTGAAGGCTATATAAGTCCTCTGAATAAATGTTATCATGGCTGAGACTAAGAACTACAATTATACCTACTTAGAGTCAAACCCAAAGCAAAAACTAAAATAAAAAGGCTGAAAAAATACAGACATACAGGCAGATAAACAGACACACACACAAACATCTTGCCTTTTATATATATATATTTATATTATCGATTTTCTGCACTATTATAAGAACTGCAACCTTGAAACTTCTGAATATCGTTTCTTATGTCTTTGTCTATGAGTGTATGAAATTTGATTAAAATCGGACCATTCCTTCTATAACCCGATTTTTTCGATTATCAATTTTCGATATTTATCGGGGGTATCTGGACACAAAACCTAACTAAGAACACTCGCAGACGCTTATAGTACAACTGTGTAAATTTTCAAGAAAATCGGTTCAGCCGTTTTGGAGTCTATAGGTAACAGATACGCACACACACAGACACACACACACAGACAAAGTTTCATTTATAAATAAGTTTAGATAGATATAATATATATCATAAATATATAATATATATTATGTATTCTTATATAGCATCCATAGCTAAATCCGCTGCTAAGAAAATCTGGTCTCTATGTAGGGTCAGGAAGTTTTTTTCCCGTCTGAAACAATCCTGCACATATGTAAATCTACCATTCGCCCGTGTATTGAATGCTGCTGACATATCTGGTCGGGTGTTCCTGCTATCCACCTAGGTATCCTTGACAAAATCCAACAGAGAATCTGTAATGTGATCGCTCCCGACTTAACATCCGTCCGTGCATTGAATACTGCTGCCATATCTGGTCGGGTGTTTCTGATATTCACCTAGGGATCCTTGACAAAATCCAACGGAGAATCTGTAATGTGATAGATCCCGACTTGGCAGCTCAGATACAGTCACTTTCTCATCAGCGCAATGTGGCTTCCCTGTGTTTCTTCTACAAATAATTTTACGGCTTCTGCTCCGATGAACTTGGCTCACTGGTGCCTCCTATATATAAATTTACTCGAGCCACAAGATTAGCAATTAGGTGCCCCCCTTTTACTGAGAAACCAAAAAATTTAAACGCAAATTCTACTCCATCAGCTTCTTTTCTCGCACTTCCCGCCTGTTGAATTCACTTCCGTTTACTTGCTTTCCCGACAGCTACAATCTCCAAGAATTTAAATGTAAAGCCAATAGTTATCTCCTATCTCACTGACCTGCATCCTCTCTCTCATACTCCTATCTCCGTCCACTCCACTCTCATCAGTATTCTCATCCTTCTCTTACACCACCTGACACTTCCTGACACCCCCTGTAACCTGTAACTCTTTCTCATAACTTTCCTCCAATGTAACCCCCTGCGCACTAGTAGCAGTAAAATGCCTTGCTTGGGGTGATATGATTATATATATATATATATATATATATATATATATATATATATATAAAGAACAATTATTAAGATCAGTATTCATTTTTAAACATGGCACAGGGAAATTGCGGTGGTGAGAGTGTGGCTGAAGCAGGTAACGTCCACTAACATTACAGATTCTTTTTGGATTATATCAAGAATCCTAAATATATATATATATATTGGGAGCAGTAAATCATATGTGTACGCAATATTCCAAGCATAGACGATTGATTAACTTATAAATATCTAAGATGTGTTCTGGCGGTAAATAATTGTCTAGCACAACAAATTCAATCAACTTTCTTATCAGCAGACCTAGCAAATGATTCAATATAATCGTTCCGCTTCATGTCAGTAGAGAACGTTAGCCCGAAAATGAGCAGCGAGTTCCTCTCAGAGAGGTTCGCATCAGCCGTAATAATGACAGGCAGAAGGTTTAATAACCAGCTGTGTCTTGGAGCACTACAATTTCATATTAAAAGTGTAAAATCTTTTACTATTCAATATTTAAATGAACAGCATTTTGAGCTGATAATTATTGAGATTTATACATTAAAGCAGGGGTCGGCTATCTACAGCACGTGTGCCACACATGGCACGTCAAGCAAATTTCAATAACACGCAACCGCAAATGACATCCAAACCAATAACTACTACAACGCAAAGAACATATTTGGCTGTTTCAAAACCGAATACTCGTTAGACCGCCTGCTTGTTTCACCTTCTAAGAACACCGCTAATATGGTCACCAACTAATAGACAAGGAAACTTTTCTACGAATTTGAGTTTTATTAATTAGGGTTAATTCGCTTGAGGAACTGTTTAGGTGCGCAGGGAAAGATTTTAGCCAACCTTCTATTTTTTTTAATCATTTCACTCCAAGCAAGGAGAGTGAAGACAAACACGAACCGGCTCCAGAGGGTGAAAGAGAAAGGGAAAGAGAAGGATGTGAACACTGGAGTGAAGACGGTTGCGAAGGTAGAGAGAAAGGAAAAGAACAAGATACACGGAGTGATGAAGAAAGGACTGGAGTTACATAAAGGGGTTGAAGTATTAGGCAGGTGGAGAATGAAGACAAAGACGAACCAGCTACAGGGAGCGAAAGAGAAAGGGAAAGAGAAGGATGTGAACACTGGAGTGAAGACAGTGGGGAAGGTAGAGAGAAAGGAAAAGAACAAGATACACGGGGTGATGAAGAAAGGACTGGAGTTACATAAAGGGGTTGAAGTATTAGGCAGGAGGAGAATGAAGACAAAGACGAACCAGCTACAGGGAGTGAAAGAGAAAGGGAAAGAGAAGGATGTGAACACTGGAGTGAAGACTGAGAAATTGGCTGGAGTCGAGCTGCTAAGTCGGGATTCTTTTCTGGAGCCTGTCGAGAACCCTGAGATGAACAGCAGGGGCGTCTGACCAGATATGACAACAGTATTCCATGCACGGTCGGAAATTTTCACATATCACGAACTTTTTAGTTATTCAAGGTCTCTTTTATGCTCCTTGTTTTTTTTCTCTGTTTTTCTTTTGTATATCCTTTAATCAAAAAGGACAAAGTATGTTACCGATATTAAACAACAAGCTATGACTATACAAGGGTATGGCTTCAATTAATAAGAACTTAAAAAAAAACAGTTTATTTTTTAAAACAGTTTAAATATTACAAGATAAAATATATTGTAGAACAGGTATATTAACCTTGATAAAAATGCGTATTCTTTTAGCACACTGAATATTTATTAAAACTTTAAGTCGGTACCTAGTTAGTAAAAGGTTGCCAACCCATAAATTAGAGAATAATAATTTGCTTGTATGTACGTAAGATTCATGCAAATAATGCAACAATTTGATGCTAGTAATTCATTTTTCATGTTATAAATGACAACGAAGCTTTTTGCTGTTTGTAGCAGGTTAAAATACCCAGATCAACGGAAACTTGTGTACTTGCTTTCTATTCGACTTTTGCAAATGATTTCGAAACGTATCTCAATGTTCTAAATCTAAGCCAATAGTGAACAAAAATGCATCGTCAAGGGCACATAACTCTTGCATCACTTTAAAAACGAAAAGAAAAATCACGTTTTCATATTAAATTTATTTCCCCTTTCATTTTTTTAACAACCAGTAATGTGCATAGATAGACGCATAAATATGAATGAAGATAAGCGTCCCTTTTTTATAAACAAAAAACAAAGAATGATCAGTATAAGGAGTGTCTTCTTCCCCTTTTTTGTTTTGTTTTTGAGGACAAAAGAATTTACAGAGGATTATATCTTCTTTTATCGTTTTATTCTTCTAAGATTTAATTATCAAATGTGTAAGCTTGTTATTGCTTATATAGGTGTATATGCATAGAAGAATCAGTTCACAGAATGGAATTCGTTCTTTGAGTGGGCGTTTTTTGCAATTACTCCATAATCTCTTTCAATATACCACGGTTGAAATCAAATCAGACCATAATATTGCGTAATTCAATAAGCCTTTGAGGCTGTTCAGGGGTTTGTCAACAAAACACATTTTTAACCCTGAAACAGTTGCATGCTCTTTATTTGTACATGTCTACATAATCTGTATTGCTATATTAACGACATGTCGGCTGTTGTACGCTTCGGCCGTCTTCAGGATCTGTCTTCATTTCTGAGATGACGTATTTTAACTATTTGCACTATTTACATCATTCGGACTGTTGTCCTCATCTTTATTGTCATATTCACGACGTTTCGGCTGTTGTACACCCCGGCCTTCTTCGGAATAAAAAAAGTGTTGACCTGAAAAAGATCGGCGAAATGTAGTGAATATGGCAATAAAGATGAGGACAACAGTCCGAATGATGCAAATAGTGCAAATATATCTACACGATGATCACGTGCTTTATACAAACGCAGTTATCCATTGCACGTGTGCTAAATTGGAACCATATATTTGTAGCGTTTGTTTCAATAGGACAGTGAGAAACACTATAGAAACAGCAAAAATATATGTACAAGCACGGTTACTACATTGTGCTGGTGTTCATACATATATATATATATATATATATATATATATATATAGTCATCCGCAGACAGATCTGTTTCGCTGTATCACAGCTCATCAGTACGGTTAGACATCCGATTGGTTTTAGCCAGGATTGAAACCCAACCGAATTGGTGTCAGTCGGCTATTATACCTCTGACCTATGGGCGCTCGGTAGAAAACTGATATATATATATATATATATATATATATATATATATATATATATATATGTGTGTGTGTGTGTGTGTGTGTGTGTGTGTGTGTGTGTGTGCGCGCGTGTGTGACTTTATTAATTTTTTATTTAATTTTTACAGTATTATTACACGTTTTCTATTGGTTGGAGATAAGGAGCGTAAAATATTCCCTAATTTTCTACTTTCGAAGCGCTTTTCAGCCCCTTTAACGAAACATGTTTAAATGAAAGATTGCTTCCCAAATAAACATCAATTAAATGACACGACCTGGTAGCCAGCAAAGAACATAACACCAGCACATTCAAGAGAAAACTCGTGGAACGAAATAACATCCTAGAAAATGGTTAGATAAGTGGCTGAAAGCGCTTGGAAAGTCGAAAATTATGAAACATTTTTACACTTCTTCTTCTTCTTCTTCTATGAGCCCTGTTTCTTCAGGACGTCTCCCTCTCCCTGGTAGCTCTTAGCATGCTTTCGACTATTACACCACCCAAACCCCGCTCTGCCATCTATTACCTCAAGCCCATAAATCTAGAATATAAATGTATAGAAACTACCATGGCCACAAAATGAGGGTTCAGTTTATATATTGATTATAATATAGAATTGATCCCCCATTTTATATCCACATTATAATTTTTTATAAACAGTTGGCATATATATTCTTCTTCTATGTGCGTTGTCCTTTCAGGACGTAGACGATCATGGCTTTCCACGTTTCCCTATCTCTGGTGGCTCTGAGCATGCCTTCTCCTGTTACACCATGCAACCCTCGCTTCATCATCCACCTGATTAGATCCTTCAAATATGTTATCCGTTGCTTTCCCCTGTCTCTTTTTCCTTCTATCTGGCCTGTTAGTATCAGATTCTCCAAGCCCTCCTTCCTCATTGCATGTCCCAGGAACTTCAGCTGTCTCTTCCTGATGCTCAGTATTAATTTCCTTTTTGTTTCCATCATTTCCAAGACCTCATCACTGATCACATGCTCGATCCATGATATTCGCAGCATTCTTTTCATCGCCAGCAAAAAGAAAATAAATAAGAATACCGGAAATGTTTTTTAGAAAATTAATAAAATCTACCTTGTCGATCGTTTTTAAGGAAACATGCTTATATATATATATATATATATATATATATATATATATATATATATATATTTGGGAGTCTATAGGTCTGAAAATGCTGTGTCAATTTGCTATGTCTACACTATCTATGAGTCTTACTATGTGGGCCTGTGCTCGTGTGTGGCTGTGTGTACTTAACAAATCAGTGAAACGTTCGGGCAGAGAGCAAATCATATTCAAGCACAGATTCAATAGCCCCAGAGCCCAAATGAATGCCACTCGCGAATCCGTGACCCAAATGGTAATGTCGTTATCACACTCCCGATCAAGTGATCGGGTTGCTAGGCAACCGTTCAAAGTCGTAACGATTGACAATCAAGTTCTGAAAGCAGCCAAGTCCAGACGCTATCAGACTGAGTCAAATGACAAAGAGCGTTTAATACGAAAGACTGGCTTCTCTTCGTCTGATTCCGAACAACTTAACTTCTCTTCTCCTCCTTCCCCATCCCCGACCCCTGATATCCTTTCACCCCCCCTTTCTGTTTTATACGGACTAATTTTACCTTCACAGCTTTTTTTTCATCTCTGCTGCATCAACTTGAGTTTATAAAATTTCTTTTATTACATTTTTGAGATTACACCATCTTTTTTAATTGTCCGTTTAATTTAAACGCAGAAAAGAAGCCCCTCTCTCAAGACAACCCCAACTATTATTTATATTGGTCTACTAAGTGAAAGGAGGATTTTGGTGATATGATACAGCTTCCTCGACTAACCAATATTTTTAGCTACTCTCAATAAGCAGCTACAGTCTGGCAAAATGGCGTCTGGCATAAAAGATAATAGGACATGATAACGGGTATGATTGAATCCGGAAATACATAAAAAAAGGCTTCTATTCGTGATCAACGAAAATTGGTGGATGTATACCGAGACCAAAGATATCCAAAAACTTAAGGGCAGTTAGTAATTCATTTCTTACGAATGACAGTGATTTATATGACAAACACTATTCAGTAATTCCCGCTCATTTCACGAAATAAACAGCGGCTGAGACAATTTCTCCGCGCGGATCGATCAAATATGCGTGTACAGGTTAATATCAGTTTCAACGCACTGGAAAAAGATGTTTTGGAGCCAGTTCCCGCTGATGCTCACTCAGGAATTCAAGCCCATTTGGATCTACTGAACTGTTACGATGCTGAAGATGTCTTTTCGGGCCGATGAAACGTGGACAACATTTTCTTGACAACGACACCGGTTTTGCTGTTGTGAAAAAATGATATGGGTAATCGGTAAATATGTCTACGGCTATAACATGTTGAATGCACCGGTTCCCGTCCGATCACCGAAGTTAAGCAACATCGAGCCTGGTCAGTACTTAAATGGGTGACCGTTTGGGAATGTCAGGAGCTGTAAACGAAAGGACCAAGAATGGTCCACCAGTCCTCCAGGTTTGGGGGTTGGGTGCAGGCTAACAACCTTGCCCCATAAAAGAACAGTTTGTTACAGAAACAGCAACAAAAAAGTTGCTGCCCTATGCACCATTGGGTGTGATGGATAAATAATGATGAATCGGCAAGTATAGACATTTACAAGCGCTGTGTGAAAACTCTTGTTCAGCACCGGTAGAAAAAGCAGACGCAATGGTGGTGACTATTTAAGTCATATGGTCTGTCTTAGATGAAAACTTTGTCTATCCAAATCTGTTATTGTTCTTAGCTGTATTTGTTTTAATTCCAATAAACAGGAGATATTGTTTTTTCATAGTCCCGTTTACATGAATAAAAGTAGAGGTAAATCAGCATAATGAGAGACAGTTGATTGATAGATAGATAGATAGATATGAACAGACTGAGATAGATAGATAGATATGAAGTTTAAGTAGGTATTTATCACAATTCCATTCGAATAAAATATGACATAAAGTCGGGTTTAAAGTGGGACTCTTAGCGGGCACATGTTGTTAAAGGCAGAAACGACTCCTTCTGCTTCCGGGGAGGTGTCAAGCGCTAAGGATTAACCATCAACTTCAGACATTGGCTTAAAATAGGTAATTCAAATTCGCTGTATAGTGATGGACATTTTCCCCGTTTGAAGTCGAAAGTCTGCTGAAACCGATGCAAGAATCTTTAGAAATATTCTACTTTTGAATTCCGTGTTTTTAGCAGACTTTGACCTTCATTCCCGGTCAAAAACATGGTTCCGTCTTTCTTTTTCCCTTGATGTTGTTGTTATTTTAACTCCCTTTATTCCTTCTAATAAAATTTGATCCATTTAGGGGGAATCTTGAATAATAAAAGTATTGAACACTCTCTATTAGGTAGATGGTTTATTTACAAGAATAACTTTATGTTTGCAACAATCTAAAAACTAATACAATTTTATTGAAATTAATGCAATACCATGTTATCGTTTCCCAATTTAAAAAGAAAGAAATAGGTTTTTATTTATAAAGGTTTACTATATTATTAGTTCGGATTTTAGTTGCATTTGGGAAAATTATGAATCCGCTTCTCCCTCCAGCTATGGGTGAAATAGTAGGACAGATGTGTTCTATAGACTTGGTTGGCAACAAGTCTACCGTAGAAAGTAACGGCAACCTACTGCGGAAAAATCTTCTTTCTACTTACTTTTTTGAGACATGATCGCACAAGCGTGCATCACGTAACTGATTGATTGATATTAAAATATGTGAACCAGCTTTAAAGAAATTCTTATTATTTACTATTATGTAATGATAGATAACAACTAGCAACTTGGCAATTGAATCTATCTAACCATTCCAATAAACAACATACGAAATGAATCGTTTAAATCCTATTCCAATTTGTCTCATCTGGCCTACCTCCACCCGTTTTTCGCCTAGAACAGAGGCCCTGACTTGAAATCTCGACCTCAGTTACTTACTCACCGAAGTGTCTCTGCTTCCTTTAGTCTCACTTTTTTTTTTCTTTTTTTTTTCTTTTTTTACAATTATTTTCATGGCAACGGCTCTGATCTGCTTTTTACAATGGTGCCCCTCCCATGTAAATTTAAGCATGCTACGAGCTTGGTATATAGGTCCACCCTTTTACCGTTGGAATAATTAAATGTAAACCCCACTTCTACTCCAACAGGTTTTGGGTTTTTTTTTTGCACTTCTCGCCTGTAGAAGCTCCTTCCGTTGCTTCCCTTATAGCTACAATATCCAAGAACTTAAAGACAACGTTAAGTGCCATCTTCTATTATCTTGAAACCCGTTCCTCTTTTATCCTTTCTTCAATACCCTCTGTACTCAATCTTTTCTCTTCTCTGATAGCTACAACCTCCAAAAACCGTCAAGTGCCATCTTCTATCTTCTTGAATCTAGTTCACCGTTTATCCTTTAAACAACCCCTGTACCCAGTCTTTTCTCTTCCCTGATAGCTACAACCTCCAAAAACCGTCAAGTGCCATCTTCTATCTTCTTGAATCTAGTTCACCGTTTATCCTTTCAACAACCCCCGTACCCAGTCTTTTCTCTCACTGCGAACTAATGGCAGTACTACCTTTACTTGGGGTTAAATGATTAAAACAATATAAATAAAAAAACATTTTAATAGTTGGGTCACTGTGTCGGGTTAGGATGTTTTTTCCACCTGAATCTATCCTGCACATATACAAATCAACCCTCCGTCCTTGCATGGAATACTGCTGTCATATATGGTCAGGCGCCCCTGCTGTTCATCTCAGTGTTCTTGACAGGCTCCAAAGGAGAATCACTAATGTGATAGGTACCGACTTGGCTGCTTAACTCTAGCCATTTTCTCACCGACGGGATATGGCTTCCCTCTGTCTGTTCTATAAATATTTTCATGGTTTCTGCTCCGACGAACTTCAGTCACTGGTACCCCTGCCACATGAGTTTACTCGTGCAACCAGACTGGCAGCTGAGTCCCACCCATTCACAGTTAGATCAACCAAGTGCAACCTACAATTCTGCTCCAACAGTTTCTTTTCTCGCACTTTCCGCCTGTGGAACTCTCTTCCATATTCTTGCTTTCCTGACGGCTACAACCTCCAGGAATTTAAAAGCAATGTCAATACCAATCTCTTAACCACTTGACTCCAGTTCTTTCTACATCACCCTGTATATCTTTTCTTTTCTCTCTACCTTTGCAACTATCATCACACCTGTATTTCTATCCTTCTCTTGCTCCCTTCTCTGACACCGCCTGTAACTGGTTCGTCTTTCTCTTTACTCTCCTCCTGCCTAATCTTTTTCTCTTATGTAGCCCCCTGCACATCAGTCTTTCTACATCACCCTGTATATCTGTTCTTTACGCTCTACCTTTGCAACTGTCATCACACCTGTATTCCCACCCTTCTCTTGCTCCTTTCCTTGACACATCCTGTAACTGATTCGTCTTTCTCTTTACTCTCCTTCTATCTAATCTTTTTTCTCTTATGTAGCCCCTTGTGCATCAGTGGCGTTACCGCCTTGCATGGGGTGAAACGATTAAAACAAAAAAGATACGATGTCCAATCTTTCCCAGAGTGAACTTGGTACGCTGATTTTACGCCGATTACCGCTAGACTATCCGCAAATACTTTGACTGAGCGAGAACATATGATCTTTTCCCCATAACCCGATTCCATAAATTTATTTTCATTAACCATTTTGGCCTGGGATCTTTATTTTTTATTCATTTTATTTTTTGTAACGCCATATCAGTGGAATATCTTGTCACCGGCTCCAGATAAATCATTGCTTTCAATGCTTTCTCTATTTGATTTACTGCCAAAATAAAAAAGCTAAGAATAAAGAAATTTCTCGCGAGATTTCACCAGAGATATCCCGATATCAGTTAAAGGAACAAAAGCATTTCTTGTTATCCACTGAAGAAAGAAAAAGTAAAAAATATATCTCGCATGTGATAAAGATTTTTAAAAAATATTTTATAAGCAATTTCCGTCTAAACAGAATATACAGAATAACATCGCTATCCACAGTAGCTAGGTTCCTCACTTATTCAGATCGATATACACCTGATGATTGCCGGAGGGTACAGCTGCCGAAACGTGATAACAACAATAAAGTTGAGGATAATAGTCCGAATGTAAATAGCATAAATAAAGATAAATAGATGTTAGAACTTGAGAACGATAGGGCAGGGGTATCCGTCGACAGCAATCGCTTACGCTGAAGAAGCAATTTTTACCAAGGGCTCGAGCGAAGAGAGAAAAAACAAAGGCTTGCCGCCGAGAAGAAAAACAAGGTCACTGTTGTGGGATCTTCCTTTATATATGATAATGGACTCGATTGAGTATACATATACCCCTGCCGTAGACAGTTGATGGAGAGAGAGTATTCGTAGAGATCCGTTACAGTTATCGGAACTGATACGTAATTTACCGAGAGATACCGAAGTTACTCAGAGACTACCGCATCAGAAGTCAGACTAGATCTGAGCTCCACTCAGCTAAAATAATATACACGGATAAACTATTTCCAACGACTTCACTTCAAGACTTGTATATATTTATTTTCTTACTAATTGTATTTCTGGATTTACTAACCTGCGTTCAAGTTTGTATATTATGTTCAATATAACCTACTTTTGTAACTCCATATTTGTTTTTGTTGTTCATTATTTTGTGCGGTTCCTCACCCGGAATCCACAACAGTGACATCTGGAAAGAGCGTCTTCATGAACTTTAATTGCAAGACGGTGGGTCTGGGCAGCACCACTTCGGGTTTTCTCTCTAGGTTTATCTCCATAGTCTTTTCCGTGTTTAGATATGACGGAGCCTTTAAAATCACAGGTTTGCTTCCCCTAGATGGATTTCTTTTCTGGGCTGTCGAGCTCAGTCTCCCCGACACCGCAGCCTTTTATGAGTCGACAGTATTCTGCCACACCCATTCTCCGGCTTGGTACTGGACTTGTCAGAACCTCTATTTGAAACGCATACTACGGAAGTATTTTATACAGTTGGAATTATTATATATAATTACGGTAATATAATAATCTGGCCCAACCCGAGAAGGCTGAGGAAGCGTGGGTGTTTCCGGTCATTGAAAGGAACGGATGTTTGTTTGACCCTATTTCCGACAGATGCGGAAGTGACTCTGAGAAATTACGTAGGCGTCGAGTAGGCGTCGCGAATCGAGGCAAAACTTGGAAGATATATAAAGACTGCGAAAACACAGATAAGTCAGTCTCCAGAAGTCGACAGTAGAAGAGAAGACGAGTCTGGTCGGCAGTAGAGAAGCAGTTCACAGCTGCCCCCAATAGCATACATGCTATTGGGGGGTACGCATTCGTCATTCGTCCATTCGTCAACGTCGACCCTTAGAAGCATTCGTCAACCCATTAGAAAAGCGCTCCCTCAACTCTCTGTCAACTAGGCGACACGGTCCAGCGTTCATTAATAAAAATATTAATATATTTTTATATATGCTTGTTTGTTGTTTATCGATATACAACATTACGAATTAATTGTACATTGCAACACGGAAATTTCTATATTTCGAGATATATTCTCTTCATCAGGCAATGTTGGTTGTTAGTTGTGAAGGTATATATTATTTACTATATCGAGCACTGTTTATAATAAAATAAATGCCGGGGTACTCAAAATAGTAAAACCTTGGGTCATCTTCACCTGGATTTATATATATATATATTTTTTTCTAAACATATACTGTTAAATATAACAGACAATGAATGACTAATATGTTTATTCATGAGCCGTTCTAAACATCGTATTTTGGCTTTAATTTCAGGTGAAAATCAAGATAAAAACTCTCCAACATTTGGATAAATATTTATTTAGTTGGTTCTAAGCTTTCGGCTTAAATGAGACATCTTCAGAGAGGTTACAAGGACGTTAATATGAAAACATCCCCCAACAGCGACCATTTTATCTTGTGTTGACATAAAACTTTGCTAAGCAATAATAACAACTTATCCAAATTTTGGAGAATTTTTGTCTTTATTTTCACCTGAAATTAAAGCCAAAATACGATGTTTAGAACGGCTCATGATTAAACATGATAGACATTCATTGTCTCTTATATTTAGCAGTAAATGTTTAGAAAATTATCTGCTGCCTCTATACATTAAATATATATATATATATATATATATATATATATATATATATATTTGTGTGTGTTTGTGTGTGTGTGTGCGTATGTGTGTGTGCAAAAAACAAATTTAAAATAAGGTATATTTGAACGGAGTTAAATATGAATAAAAACAAAAGGTGTATTTATCTTAGCCATCGCTTTCGTCCACTGATGGCTCTCATTGGTGTTTAAAATGTTTCTCTGTGGATGAAACGTGTCGAATAAGATAAATTTTCCGTTTGTCTTTATTCTAATACTAGCAGTATAGCCCGGCGTTGCTCGGGTGTAATGAAAGCTTTAAAACTAATCCATGATCCTGGAGCTCAGACTCTTTGGACATTGGCACGAAAGACTAAAACTATAGTTGTTTCCAGTAGACTGAAAGAAAAATGAATGGATGTAAGTGAAATTTGGATTTCCTGGTATCGATATCAAATTTTCTGCACTATTGTAAGAACTGCAACATTGAAACCTCTGAATATCGTTTCTTATGTCTTTGTCTATGAGTGTATCAAATTTGATTAAAATTGGACCATTCCTTCTATAACCCGATTTTTTCGATTATCGATTTTCGATATTTATCCGGGTTAACTCGACACAAAACCGAGCTAAGAACACTCGTAGACACTTATAGTACAACTGTGTAAATTTTCAAGAAAATCGGTTCAGCCGTTTCGGAGTCTATAGGTAACGGATACACACTCACAGGCACAGACAAAGTTCCATTTATAAATAAGTTTATATATATATATATATGTGTGTGTGTGTGTGTGTGTGTGTGTGTGTGTTAGCTAAGAGGTGAAGAAGGCATGATAGAAAAACACGGATACACATTTGAGACGCATACTACGGAAGCATTTTATAAAGTCGGAGTTTGTCCAACTATCAACCCCGGCTATAACAAGCTTTGAAGGCAAATAACCAAAGAAAATAATATTTTTTTGTCCTCCGTAATATTCTGACATCGTTTCCCAGATAAACGTTTTCTTGTGTCTGCTTCGAAGCCGAGATAAATTTTGAATTTTTTTTTTTCATGCCAAAGGTTGGTGATATCCAAATTTAAGCTTTCGACAATCGGTTTTCAAGTTCAGCCCCTCAATTGAAGAATCAATGGAACCCTCTCCTGCCATAACGAATATTTGGGCCGATGCCATATTGATGTTGGCAATTGATATTTCTTTCGTTTTAGCGATTTTAGACATCGAACATTTTTGTTTATGTGAACAGTCGAACGATGTTTACAGAATATGAATTAGATAGCTGTGTAGTTTTAACCGTGCTAGTGATCTGGGTTCGAATCTAGATAAAATTGCTGAATGCTAATTTTCTAGACAGACATACACTTTCGCTTTGGAAGATGAGTTCGATTCAATGAACTTACACATATTTTATCTTAAAATGTCTGACTAAGCTGTTTTTACTAAATAAGAAATAATGGTTATAGGACCCTTTTATGATGGCCCTTGAAAATGTAGGCAATCATGATTCTTCAAAGTGTCGTGTAGTTCATTGAGCTTTTAAGGCCACCTTTATCTTTATGGTATTTTTTCTCTATCTATTTACTCATTGTCAACTTCTTCTTCTTCTTCTTCTTCTTCTTCTTCTTCTATGTACCTTGTCCCTTCAGGACGTAGGCGATCATGGCCTTCCACGTTTCCCTATCCCTGGTGGCCCTGAGCACGCTTTCTCCTGTTACACCATGCAAACCTCGTTTCGTCATCTACCTGATTAGGTCCTTCAAATATGTTATCCGTTGCTTTCCCCTGTCTCTTTTTCCCTCTGTCTGGCCAGTTAGTATCAGATTCTCCAAACCCTCTTTCCTCATTGCGTGTTCCAGGAACTTCAGCTGTCTCTTCCTGGTTCTCAGTATAAATTTCCTTTTTGTTTCCATCATTTCAAAGACCTCATCATTGCTCACATGCTCGATCCATGATATTCGCAACATCCTTCTGTAGAACCAGATTTCAGTTGCTTCAAGTTTTTCCTTCATCTTTGATGGTATTGTCTAGTATTCACTGCCATATTGAAGGACAGACATCACATAGCAATCCAGTACTCTCTTCTTTGTTTCTAGCGAAATTGTCCTGTTTCTTAATATTTTACTTCGTCTGGAATGCTTCCTTCGCCATGCCAATTCGCCTTCAGATCTCTGTGTCGCACTTTCCGTCTTCTGTTATAACACTTCCCAGGTATTTCAATTTTTGTACCTGCTTGATTTTAGTATACCCCATCTGTATTGTCAAGTTGGTTTTTCCAAAATTTCTCTACTTCTTAAGCATTCGATATGTTTGTAAAATTTAAATTCTCAGAGTCTTCATTCCTTATTATTTATTTTTATTTTTTTAATCGTATCACCCCGAGCAAGGTGGTAATGCCACTGATGTGCAGGGGGCTACATAAGAGTAAAAAGATTAAGTAGAAGAGAGTGAAGACGAACCAGTTCGAAAGGAGCAAGAGAAGGATGGGAATACAAGTGTGATGACAGTTGCAAAGGTGGAGAGAAAGGAAAGGATATACGGGGTGGGGAAAGAACTAGAGTCAAGTGGTTAAGAGATGAGTATTGACATTGCATTTAAATTCCTGGAGGTTGTAGCCATCAGGAAATCAAGAATATGGAAGCGAGTTCAACTGTCTATTAGTAACAATGACATTGTAGCGGATACCGGGGTATCCGCTAACGATGTTTATATTACGATTCGATCGGGCGTAAATAACAAGGGAAATAAGACAACGACACTGAAGTAAATCACAATTAAAACATGTATTATTAACAATAGGTTACATAGAGTTGCTTAAGCATGCAAATATTGAAGGAAAAGTTGTTTCCCTTGCAACGTTAAGAAACATATGAGAAATTCACTTGTTGAACGAAAGTTAATAACTTGAATAAAGTTCCTGGACAGAAGAATAATGTAATGTACATACTCTTTTCCAGTAGATTAAAGAAAATGTGTGTGTTAAAGAAATAAATTGCCGCCTAACTGCGACCTGCAATTAGTGCGGGTGTGCGAGCAAGAATTAAACCAATGTCCCTCTGCCACACTGGATAGCAAGGGGGTCTCGCTTGAGTTGGGAAACTGCTGAACATACTTCCGCCATCACCGGCCAATAATGGGGGCCCAACTGATGGGATCACGTGTGTCCGCTGCTTAAATACGCAAACCAAACTGCGCGGGATAATATAGGTGATAGATAACTGAAAGGCGGGTGTCTCAAAGATAAGAACACGCCAGACAGAAGTAAATGCGTAGGTGTGAAATGCACAATATGTAAATGCGTGAATGAGTATGTGGGTGTGAATTTAAAGATGTGTACGTAGGTACCACAACATTCTCACATAATTTTTCATTATATTCCCCATATTCCCAATATTTGTTGATAAAAACAATTTTTTTGTGTCATTTGTAACAAAATTGTTCAGTAATTACTGCTAAGTACGAGGTGAGCTGACATTTAGACGAACATTAGAAACGGACGTTACGATCCGTCAAATGTCTGTTTATCTATAAAGAAACGATGCTGCTATTCACAAGAAGCACTAAACTTACTTAATGCAATATTTTATAACTTTAACTTCACTGAATCATAGTAGGCCTACGGACCTTTTTGCCCACCCTCGTAATTGAAAAGAAACTTGTGGATTCCGGGAATGGGACCCGCACAAATAAATGAACAACGACCAGTAATTGAGATAGAAAATAAGTGTATTAACGTAAGGATACAGACTTAAATGAAGATTAGTAGTCCAGGTGTTGTGGATCCCCGGAATGGGGCCCTCACAAATAAATGAACAACGACCAGTAATTGAGATAGAAAATAAGTGTATTAACGTAAGGATACAGACTTGAATGAAGATTAGTAGGCCAGGTGTTGTGGATCCCGGGAATGGGGTCCTCACAAATAAATGAACAACGACCAGTAATTGAGATAGAAAATAAGTGTATTAACGTAAGGATACAGACATTTTTTTAATCATTTTACCCCAAGCAAGACATTCTACTGTCCCTATTGCGCAAGGGGTTACATAGGGGAAAGTGATGAGAAAGAGCGGTTAGATATAGAAAATATCAGAAGGAGGGTGATAGACGGGTAAGGATACCGAGGATGAGGGTTGGGTAGATGGGAAGAGTGTTTGAGAGAATTGATGCGAGTTAGGGCGGTAGAAGGTGCCTATTGACCTTACATTTAAACTCTTGGAGATTGTTGCTCTCGGGGAAGAAAGTATATGGAAGGGAATTCCACAGGCGGGAAGTGCGAGAAAAGAAGCTGTTGGAGTAGAAATTGCGGTTAAATTTTATCGGTTTCATTGTAAAAGAGTGGGACCTAGTTGCTAATCTAGTATCTCGTGCAAATTCGTAACTAGGGGACACCAGTGATCTAAGTTCATCGGAGCAGATGCCGTGAAAGTATTTATAGAAGAGACTCAGGGAAGCCACCTCACGCCGGTGAGAGAGTGACTGCAGGCGATCAGCCAAGTCGGTATCGATCACATTACAGATTCTCTGTTGTATTTTGTCAAGAACCCCGAGGTGAATAGCAGGGGCACTCGGCCAGATGTGGCAGATTAGTAATGAAGATTAGTAATCCAGGAATGCTGGTTAGTAAAAAGTATATGTACAAGTCTCTGGAGGTGAAGCCGTAGTATATTGAGCATGTTCACGTCGGAAGCTGACGAGTTCGGCGTAATAATCTTCTCGATGAGTGGAACACAGAGCTACTATGAACTATTGTGTACTGACTACTAATCTCTCCCTGGACTGTTGTATTCTCCGGTTAAAACGCGGTATTCGGTATTTATTTGCCCTCCCACTAGGGTAAAATGTGGCACAAGGCCTTTTATTTACGTGGGATCTTCGGGCCATATAGCCCAGTTAAAAATATTTGTCTAATTTTGCCCAGTCGTGACTCTACCTTTCGGCGACAGTGCCAAAGGAATTAACGCTGGAAAACTCGAAATACTGTTATTCATTCACTCTCCCACTAGGGCAAAATGTGGCACAATATTTTTTTAACGTAGGTTCTCCGGGCTATATAGCCCAGCTAATAATATCTGTCTAATTTTGCCCAGTTCTGACTCTACCCTTCGGCGGAGTCATGGTTGGTTTAATGCTCTCCGCCCGAAGGCAGAGAGCTGAGAATGTCAAAGGAACTACCGCGTGAAAACGCGGAATTCTGGTATTAATTTGCCCTCCCACTAGGGCAAAATGTGGCAGAGCCCTTTTTAACGTGGGTCCTCCGGGCCATATAGCCCAGTCAAAAATGTCTATTTATTTTTGCCCAGTCGTGACTCTACGCTTCGGCGAAGCCACGGCTTAGTTAATGCTCTCCGCCCGAAGAGCTGACAGTGTCAAAGGAACTACTGCGTGAAAACGCGACATTCTCCAGTCTCGATTCTATAAGTATACTCTGGACAAGTCCATCTTTATGAAAAAGGAGAACCCTACAACAAAAACAATGAATTTATTAATAAGAAGAGTTGAAATGAATGCATACAAGATTTCACAGTTGTAGCAGCACTTCCCCGTAGTCAGGCTAAGAAATTTTCGGCTTAACTGCTTTTTTATTCGTTTTCATTCTGAAAAAAAAGATTCTTGTCTTTCTATTATTCATCTTACTTCATTGATTCGTTCACTTTGTTGGCCATATTTAAAGAATCGACGACATGACAATGTAAATAGGTACCTTCAGTAACTTATCGTTCCTCGGCGTCAATGGCTGACATTGTCTCCATAATCTCGTAATGCTTTTTACTGACCTCCGCCCTGTCTGGCTGTTGGTACCCACAACATATTTGACCAAATGACCCATTCAATCAGAGGAATATACTTTCCTTTTACAATAAGTGATAAGGCATAAAACGACAGTATTGGTATATTTTTGTGTCGAACTGTCAAAAACATTTCTGTTCAATAATCAAATGTTTAAATCTTATATTTCGTGGCTCAAGTCGAACTGATTGGTCGGTTGTACGCATGGGTGTGCAACACACACATACACACGCATGCACACACACAAACGCACACAAACAAACATACAAACACACACGCACGCACACACACACACACACACACACACACACACACACACACACACACATATATATATAATGTGTTTCTATATATAAAATATTAATGGATTTATTCTTTCATTTTTAATACGACATTTACTATATATATATATATATATATATATATAGATAGATAGATAGATAGATAGATAGATAGATATAGATATATAGTAAATGTCGTATTAAAAATGAAAGAAGAAATCCATTAATAAAATAAATCCATTAATTAAGAATAAATCCATTAAATATATATATATATA
>JBBBDQ010029712.1:2277500-2355000 GCA_037127315.1 Ascarosepion bandense | reverse complement strand
AGTTTACATAGGCAGAACACACGTGGTATGAGAAGTGTTGGTGTTTTTGTGGAGCCTGATAATAATGCAAAGTCTTCGCTAAAGAAAGGACGGAGCCATCAGAAGATGCACGATCCAGGAAGTCAACAAGTAAACTTTCACCCTTTCACTGAGCGTGTGACAGTCCAGAGACTTATGTGGACATTTCTATATTAAAAGAAGACATAATATCTATCTATCTATCTATCTATCTATCTATCTATCTATCTATCTATCTATCTATCTATCAATCTTAGTCTGTTCATATCTATCTATCTATCTATCTATCTATCTATCTATCTCAGTCTGTATGTATGTATCTATCTATCTATCTATCTATCTATCTATCTATCTATCTATCTATCTATCTTAGTCTGTTCATATCTATCTATCTATCTATCTATCTATCTATCTATCTATCTATCTATCTATCTATCTCAGTCTGTATCTATCTATCTATCTATCTATCTCAGTCTGTATCTATCTATCTATCTATCTATCTATCTATCTATCTATCTCAGTCTGTTCATATCTATCTATCTATCTATCTATCTATCTATCTATCTATATATATATATATATATATATATATATATATATCTCAGTCTGTTCATATCTATCTATCTATCTATCTATCTATCTATCTATCTATCTCAGTCTGTTCATATCTATCTATCTATCTATCTATCTATCTATCTATCTATCTATCTATCTATCTATCTTGTTGTGGATTCCGGGTGAAGAACCGCACAAAATAATGAACGACAAAACAGATATGGAGATAGAGAAGTAGGTTATATTTAACGTAATATACAAACTTGAACGCAGGTCAATAAATCCAGGAATACTATTAGTAAGAAAATAAATATATAAAAGTCTTGAAGTGAAGTCGTTGGAAATAGTATATCCGTGTATATTATTCTAGCTGAGTGGAGCTCAGATCTAGTCTAGCTTCTAATGCGGTAGTCTCTGTGTAACTTCGGTATCTCTCGGTAACTCAGTTCCGGTTCTCTCCGATAACTCGCACAGATCTCTACGATTACTCTTAACTCTCAACAACTGCTGTTCTTTCTATGGCAGGAGTATATGTATACTCAGTCGAGTCAATTATCCTATACAAAAAGGGAAGATCCTACAACAGTATCTATGTCACTTTGTTCTCATCTAATTTGTATATCTCTGGCCTTGTCGAATAACCTGGTTGCCGAGAATAGCATCCTGCTTTTGTTTGCAAATGACACAAGACGTTCCATATCTTCGTCACATATTTTCTGTATGCCACCTTCATTAATTCTGTCAAAAAATAAAACCTTTGCATTTCCTAATGGTTGAAGATAATTTACTATTAACTACGGCAACATTCATACTAACATGGACGACAATCTGGTACAAACAAAGAAATTCATTCCCTTAAAATCTAATTGAAGGCGTTTTCTCTTCAGTTATATACAAAATCTGTAATAATTATATAATTTATTTTGAGGAGACAGGAAAATTTCATTGTCCTCCTATATGGCAGTGAATGCTGGACAATCTCCTCAAAGATGAAGGAAACATTTGAAGCAACCGAAATACAGTTCTACAGAAGGATGCTGAGGATACCATGGACCGAACATGTGAGAAACGACGAAGTTTTGGAGAGAATAGAAACGAAATTGAAACTTAGACTTAATATCAGGAAGAGGCAGTTGAAATTTCTCGGGCACATAATGAGGATAGAGAGCTTGGAGAATCTGATACTCACATGACAGAGGGAAAGAGAGACAAAGAAAGGCAATACATAACATATTTGCAGGAGAGACAAGGGAAAACAACGTGTTTTGGGGGGAAATGCAAAGACAAAAGATATTAAGAACTACAAAGAATAGGAAAATGTGAAGAGCCATGATCAACATCGTTCTAAGAGACACGGAACATAAAAACAATATTGTAAAAATAAAAAATAATAGTAACTAAAGCAAATGTTAATTTCCTAAATTTATCATTATTATTATGATTATTATTCTGCTCCGATGAACTTTACTCACTGGTGCCCCCCCTACATATGAATTTACTCGAGCAACAAGATTAGCAACTAGGTCCCACCCTTTTACTGTGAAGCCAATAAATTGTAAATGCAAATTCTACTTCGTCAGCTTCTTTTCTCGCACTTCCCGCCAGTGGAATTCCCTTCCGTTTACTTGCTTTCCCAACGGCTACAATCTCCAAGAATTTAAATGTAAAGTCAATAGTCATCTCCTATCTCACTAACCTGCATCCTCTTTCTCATGGAATTCCCTTCCGTTTACTTCCTTTCCTGACAGCTACAATCTCCAAGAATTTAAATGTAATGTCAATAGTCATCTCCTATCTCACTAACCTGCATCCTCTTTCTCACGGAATTCCCTTCCATTTACTTGCTTTCCCAACGGCTACAATCTCCAAGAATTTAAATGTAAAGTCAATAGTCATCTCCTATCTCACTAACCTGCATTCTCTCTCTCTCTCTTTCTCTCTCTCTCTCTCTCTCTCTCTTTCATGCTCCTTTCTCCGTCCACTCCACTATTATCAGTATTCTCATCCTTCCCTTACCCACTTCCTTTCTTTCTCATAACTTTCCCCTGCAAAACAGTGGCAGTAAAATACCTTGCTTTGGGCGATATGATTAAAAAATAGATAGATAGATAGATTTCCCTTCCATTTACTTGCTTTCCTGACAGCTACAATCTCCAAGAATTTGAATGTAAAGTCAATAGTCATCTCCTATCTCACTAAATTGCATCCTTTCTCTCTCATGCACTCTTCTCCGTCCACTTAACTCATTAGTATTCTCATCCTTCTCTTACCCACTTACTGACACCCCCTATAACCTGTTCTTCTTTCTCATAACTTTCTTCCTATGTAACCCCCTGCAAAACAGTGGCAGTAAAATGCCTTGCTTGGGGCGATATGATTATAAATAAAAAGAAAAATTTCTGTCCCATTATAATGTGGATATAAAGTGGGGGATCAATCCTACATTACAATCAATATATAAACTGGTCCCTCACTTTATGGCCGCAGTCATATTTCTCTCATGCTCTATTCTCCATACACTGTACTCTCATTAATATTCTTATCCTTCTCTTACCCACTTACTGACACCCCCTATAACCTGTCCTTTCTCATAACTTTCCTCCTATGTAACCCCCTGCAAAACAGTGGCAGTAAAATGCTTTGTTTGGGGCGATATGATCATAAAAAAAAACAGTATGATACTCCTTGAAGCCTTCCAGGCACAAGTCACTCTTCGAACGGAATTTTCATCATTTTCACATCTTTTCTCGTCAAGAACTATGCATGAAGGTATAGAAGTGTTTTGTGGTTCTTCCTGTTTTATTTACAGGCAAATACTCCAACCATTTGCATCACTTCATGAATTCTATAGTTGTCATTTATTCACTTAGACGCGAATCAAGAATAAATTATAGCCGTAATTAGAGATATCTCTGATTTCTAATGAAACGTCATCTGTTAGTTAAAGGGGCTTTGCATTTCACTAGGCCCCTTATGATGTACTATCATACCTGCGAGTAGATTTGATAGATATTAATTGGCTTCATATATATATATATATATATATATATATATATATATATATATATATATATAGTGTATCGAGGCAGTTTGTTTCTAAACATATACTGTTTAATATAAAAGACAATGAATGTCTATTGTGTTTAATCGTGAACCGTTCTAAACATCGTATTTTGTCTTCAAATTCAAGTGAAAATAAAGACAAAAATTCTCCAACATTTGTATAATTTTTTATTAAGTTGGTTCTAAGTTTTCGGCTCTCATGAGCCATTTTCAGAGTGGTTACAAGGGCGTTAACATAAAAGAAATGTTGGAGAATTTTTTCTTTTTTTCTTTTTTTTTTCGTCTGAAATTAAAGCCAAAGTACGATGTTTGGAACGGCTCATGATTAAATTCAATAGACATTCATTGTCTCTTATATTTAACAGGATATGTTTAGAATATATATATATATATATATATATATATATATATATATATATATATATATATATATATATATGTATATATACATATATATATATATATATATATATATAGAGAGAGAGAGAGAGAGAGAGAGACTTGTATATCTATTAATACACAAAATAAAAAAGAAAGTTCAATGAATGGAAACGAATGCTTACTTATATTTTTCTTAGTGCTTTTAAGAAAGTGTTTATTATTATCCCTTTCAAAAAAATAAAATAATTGCCGCACTAAACTCACTCACAAAACCTTTCCTCCTCACCCCATAGTTAGGCTCATGTTTACAAAATTAGTCGTGTATTCGCCTACCCACCAAAAACACCCCAGTGCTCTTTTAAAATAACCGCGTACTTATAAAGCCACTTGTCTACATAAATACATAGATTTATGTAGGCAGAGATTAATGGCCCCACTTTGAAGGAACACTTCATTTGGATGCAAGAACTGTGCAATAATTAGAAAAAAAAACTTCTGAAGAGTTTCGTCGACGAAAATAACAAGTCATTTTTCTTGCCAAAATTGAACTGTAAATGATTTCTCTACGACTCATCTTTCGTGCCATTTTTCCTTCCTTCTAGCCATGCCTCTCCTCCACCATATGTATGTGTACCGACAGACATCACTGGGGAATGTGTGTGTTTCTCTTTGTTAGTCTGTGTGTGTGTGTCTGTGCTAACGTGTCTATAGCAACATAAGTATAATATTCTCCTTGCCCTCTGTTTAAAAACTTTACGAACAAACTTACAATGTACCGGCAACCAACCAACCATATATATATATATATATATATATATATATATATATATATATATAGTGTATCGAGGCTGCAAATAATTTTCTAAACATACACTGTCAAATATAATAGACAATGAATTTAATCACGAGCCGGTCAAAACGTCGTATTTTGGCTTTAATTTCACTTGAAAATAAAGGCAAAAAATCCCTAACATTAATTAAGCTTAGAACCAAATTAATAAATTTTTTTCATGATTACCTTTCAGGTAGTGAAAAAGTATCAAGTGTCTAAAATGCAGCTTACAAATTTCCATTTTCATAGGGATAAAAAACTGACACGATTTAAGTAATTTTAAACTTTCTTTCTCACGAAATAGTTTGAAGTGTTCTCTCATCGGAAATGTAAGCATATTATAGCTGTCGATAAATTTGACGTTTTCTAACGTGTTGGACGTTGAACGACTAAAAATCAGTATGAACTTTCCAGACAGCCCAATATATATATATATATATATATATATATATAACATAGCACACTTGGTATACAATCCAGGTAAATTCTGATAGAGACGAAATCAAGAGAACTCAAAGTTAAATTCATTTATTTAATTTAACAGAGTAATATAATTTATAAAAGATTTTACATTATTACAATGAGTAATACATATTTCACTGCGTCATGATATTATTATCGCGGCTCGTCAGACCCAAATATATATATATATATATATATATATATATATATATATATATATATATATATATATATATATACTACCGGCCATAATTATTAGGCCACCCCAGTGTTTTAAAAAAATGATATATGTAATTCTATTTCGTATAAATGGTAACAAAGATGAGGACAATAGTCTGATTAATGTAAATACTGTAAATACGACCTCATCTCAGAAATAGAGACACATAGATTGATCTATTATTAAACGTCGTACAAATGGCAACAAAGATGAAAACAATAGTCCGAATAATGTAAATCCTGTAAATACTACCTCATCTCAAAAATATAGACAAATACGAATTAAGTAATGATAAACACTCTTTCTTAAGTTTGAAACGGGCTCTAATCGGAAATGTCAGCATATTATATCTATCGATAAATTTGAAGTCTTCTAACGTGTTGGAAGATTAACGACTAAAAATCAGTATGGAATTTCCGGACAGCCCAATAGATAGATAGATAGATAAGAGTATCTTTGTGTGGATAAATTGTCTGTAAATATTGTCCAGACATTTGAGAACTCGTGAGTTCGACAATGTTTCTGTCCATTAAACTATTATTCAATATAATGTCTCCTCTTCATCTAAACGTAGTTAGCTGCACATATAAAAAATCATTAGTTTTATTTAATAATCATACTAACGTGCGAAATTAGTGATGCTGGCAATTTGCATGTGCCAAAATGATGGCGTCAGATGCTTTCTTTAAGTGGACAGATCAAATTTTTCGATTTAAGAAGAATATAAATAATATCCCGAACTTTTTAAGATCTTTTCTTTTACACTATGGTTTACCGTTTAAAATGTCTGGGAGATACTCGAGACAGACTGTGTTACTGAGAAAATGCGGGCCGTAGGTCAGGATCAAAGTGTAATATCTGTTCTCAGATGCTCACTTCCTGCTCGACGGCTGGGAAGCAATGACCAGCTAAGACTAGCTTTTGACCAGCTTTGACAAGCAATGACCAGCTTTGTACCCAATTACTGCACAAGCGGGGGTTAGGTAATCTTTGACCAATGAGCTGAGCGTACGTGGTCAGGTTCCCCACATTAAAAACTGACCTTGTATCACAACTCGCCCCAGTGGAGGAGTAGGGTAAATCTCGAGTTTTACTGAGAAAGAGGCACAGTTTATACAGATAGGTGTTGAAAACTAGTGATCAGGGAAAAATTATCTTGGGATCCGATTCCGTAGAGCTGTGGGTCGTGGAAAGAAGCTACTCACCGATGGAATACTGATAGAATGTGGGTGGTTAGTGACAATATACGTGGCTTGGCGGGTCCTAACCGCGAAGGGCATAGCTGTCGAAACTAAGGAAAGCAGATGGTCTGAGCACTTTCCATAGAAAAATGAAAGAACAGCGAGAGGCTTACCATGTCTCGTCGTCTCTCAGCGAGGGTTTACAGGGTGGAAAATAATTTGTCAACAACAAGGTCGCAGAGACGATTTTTGGCTCTGGCGAGACTAGAAAGTGAGAAGTTTTAAGGTTAGGGTTAGGGTTAACCCCAACCCAAATCCTAACCGTAACCCTAACTCTAAACCTAGCTTCTGCCCAAATATGATTTTGGTTGGTTGTTTTGTTTTTATGGCAAGTCATTTATTTCCAACTAAAATTTATTTTTTATTGCTGGTTATACCTTTTTCTTTCAACAATTTATTGTTTTTTATATAATTTTTTTCTTTTCGAGTATCAAGATTCATTGGGATTTGTTTTTAAGGGGAGGGTCCCTAAGTAATACCCTTGTTATTTAACCCATAACTGGAGGGAAGGATTAATACCTTTCCCAAGAATACCAGTGCTTAATGCTATTTAACTGGAATTCGAACTCGGCTCACCGATTTCTCTTTCCGAGCCGATATCCACTGCAGCACAACGCACAGCCGTCACTATACACTTACAGCACCTGGTATTCCCAAGCGGTCACCCATCTAAGTACTGACCAGGCTCAACGTTGCTTAACTTCGGTGATCGAGCGTGAACCGGTGTATGCAACGTGATATGGCCGTAAGCCTGCACATCCGTCACTATACGCTTACAGCACCTGGTATTCCCAAGCGGTCACCCATCTAAATACTGACTAGGTTCAACGTTGCTTAACTTCGGTGATCGAGCGGGAACCGGTGTATTCAACGTGATAGGCCGTAGGCCGTAAGTCCCCCCCCCCCCAAAAAAATATGAAAGCAATAGTCAATTTCAGCCTGGTCTGGCTCTTGCAAAGGTAGGGGATACCACAAGGAGTCAGGTACTTACTGGAGTGGAACAAGGAAGCGACCATTTTTCCTGCATCTTTAGCGTATGTACGATCGTATTTATGCGTTCTACTTGAAGTCTGGGGTTAGTTTAAGGGTGAATAGTCTGTCAAGACACGGGATCTCCCTGAGGGACCATCTATTCATCGCGACTGGTGGTAGTTCGGGTTCCGATCGAAGATGATAGAAAGTAACTAGTTTGGTTTCCGAGGCACTGAATTTAAACAGTCACCTCCCACCCCCCGACAGATCAGAAGGGAAGAATTGTTTCCACCCAAAAGAAGACTATATAATATTAAAGCCTGTCTAGGCACGAGCTATCCCTGAGGGGCACATCCATTCATCGCGACTGGTGGGAGTTCGGGATCCGATCGACGATGATAGTAACTATGTAACCCTCTACCTCGAGTGACTGCCAGGCCTTGTACAACATGAACCTCACTGTAAAAGTCTGTCATTTAATTACCATACCTGATACATGTTTGGGTGATCATGTCTTTTTCGATCCATGACTGACTTTTCAAGCAGTAGATTTCCATTACTTTCTGTGTTAAAATGGCTGCTAAACCAAACTGTCCTGTTATCCAAGACATACCTGGTGTGAGAAGAAACGGGTTATATTATTATATTAATAACTAGTAATTAGTGGGGAATCAGTTTATTACTTCAACACAATAGAAAACCAAGCCCCCACTTTATTCGCAGTAGTTACCTGCTTGGGTGATCATGTCTCTTTCCATTCATGACTGACTAGACATTAGATTTTCCCACAATAGATTGTTATAAATTTCTGCGGTAGACTGCTTTAGAAGCAAATCTGTCCTGCTATTCAACCCATAGCTGGAGGGAGAAAAGATGGATTCCCAAGTGTATATGTGCGTAAGTGAATGGAACGAATTCGATTGGATTTCAAACTCGGCTCTCCGATTTCTCATTCTGAGCCGATATCCATTACACCTAACGCGGCTTACGGCCTATCACGTTGAATACACCGGTTCTTGCTCGATCACTGAAGTTAAGCAACGTTTGGCCTGGTCAGTAATTAGATGTGTGACCGCTTGGGAATACCAGGTGCTGTAAGCGTTTAGCGACGGATGTGCATTGTGGTGCAGTGGATATCGGCTCGGAAAGAGAAATCGGTGTGCCGAGTTCGAATTCCCGTTGCATACCCTGAATTCACTTAAGCACTGGTACCCTTGGGAAAGGTATTAATCTGTCCCTTCCCTTAAGTTATGGGTTAAATAACAAGGGTAGGACTTGGTGACCGTGCCCTTAAAAACAAATCCCAATGAATCTTGATACTCGAAAAGAAAAAAGTATTACTAGACAAAAAAAACTTATATAAAAACAACAATAAATTGTTGAAAGAAAAAGGTATAAACAGCAATAAATAAATAAAATTCAGTTGGCAATAAATGACCCGCCGAGGTGTTGATATGCCATCAAAACCACCCAACCAACACTCCAACGCACATCCTAAATGCATAATTCGCTGTTTCCTTATGCTTCTCTTGCACTCAGTATATCTTCTGAGTATTAAATTCTCCGGGCACTCTTTCCTCATTATATATGCCAGCAATTTCAACAGACACTTTCTTTTCTGAACGCGTAAATGTTCTATCCATTTATGAAAGGGTAACCCAGTCTCTCTCGCTTATCATATATTCTCTATCTTTGAAGAGACTGCCCAGCATTCTATGCCATATAGACGAGCCATCGTCATCATCATCCCTCTCATTACCGGGTTTAGTCGTAGGCTCACTCAGTACCTTTCGAGTTTCTTCTAAATATCTGGATTGAAAGACGATGTATTCATTCATGAACAGCGTGTCTTGGGAAAACAAACCTGGCGGATTCCATCCTTCAGCAGATCAAACTTTCTTTTTTTCTTTTATCCATTTGTATGATTTCTGTTTCTTGTTTCCTTTTTTCTTTCTTTCCTTCTTTCGTTTTCTTTCTTTCTTTCCTTTCCTTCTTTTACCCAGTTGCATAAAATTTTCATCATATTTTCCTTCCTTCCTTCCTTCCTTCCTTCCTTCTATCCAGTTGCGTATTTTCTGCATCTTGTTCCCTTTTTCTTTCTTTCTTTCTTTCTTTCTTTCTTTCTTTCTTTCTTTTACCCAGTTGCATATTTTCATCATATTCTCCTTCCTTCCTCCTTCTTTCTTTCTTTCTTTCTTTCTTTCTTTTCCTTTCCTTTCTATAATATTTTCATTATTCTTTTATTCTTCCAGCCACTGCTTCATCTTTCTCCTTTTTCTTTCCTTTTTTTTTCTTTCTCTCTCTCTCATTCCAACTTTATGTCAGTTCATATATTCCTTTATCCTTTACTTTGCTGAGCAAATTCCAACTCATGATATTGCATGCCCTTTGGGAACTTTTCAAAACGACAGGCATCCCGTTAAAATTCAAGAGTTGAAAATGAGATTAATTGCCTTAAGGGAAAAATTGTTTCTTTCTTCCATGTTTGTTCATTTTTTTATTTGACAATATTATTCTTTTATGCCGATCTTTTATATGCCTTTTTTCTTGTCTTTGTTATAATTTTTTCTTTCATGCCATCGTCAACATGTTTAGCGAAAGGCACAGCTTATCTTACTCAGGGAGAAAGAGAAAAACAGACCTTCGAAAACTCAGAAAGCATAGTTAAAGCAATATTTAAAAAAAAAAAAAGAAATCACAACTTATTCCCTGTAATACGAATAAACAAACGAATATCACATCACGTACCTTCGTTTTCTTCGAAGAGTAATATTGATTGAACAAAAAAAAAATACAGTTAAAATGAAAAGAGACGTCAACCATTTTTGATATCATCTGCCACATTGAGAAAGTCACGTGACTGACCCTTTTTGTTTTACGCTTAAATTTTTTTTTCTTAGTAAACTTTTAAAACTATTACGTTTTGTTTTTTTTTAAATTCGACTTATATTTTGAAAAAATAGTTATATTTTATTTAGTTATTTTTGAGGACAGATCATTCTTTCGTGGGATTTTTATTTTATTTTTTTGAAATCGTGAACGGTATATTTATAAAAAAATAAAAATGGTTTAACATTTGGTCTGTGACAGACATTTTAGACTTTGCAGATTCATCTTTATTTCTTAGTCGACGGCTTTACTATCGTTAAATGATGTGTTTTGTATGAATAACATGCTCGTTTAATAATTGTTATGCATTTATTTCCTTCCTTTTTAAAAATAATAAAGGTTTTTTTCTCGGTCGTTACTAAAACTGTGCATTTTCCTATTAAAATACAATTTTAACCCAAAGCCTCCACGTTCTTTAAAGAAATTTGTCTTGCGAAAATGAACAAAAGAAAACTTTCTGTTAAAAAGAATGCTTATTTTTAATTTTTCCAATTTTTTTATATACTTGCATGAAATCTATCTTGATGCTCTGCGTTTATGGATGATGACCAAGTGACAACAAATCTTCCACAATTTTCTCAGTGTCTTTGCATAACGTTGTACTACCATATTTTGGAGTATCTCAATTCTTTGTCAAATTTCTTAGGCATCATATCTTGATTCTATTATTTTGGAAACGTTCAAAATACATTATTTAATATTGTCATTGACGGAAATGGACATATTTTAAGTTTTAAGTTTTAAGAAAAATCTTCGTATTTTAAAAAATATTTGGCTATTTTTTGATACAGTAGCATCCTTTATCTACAAATTTTTCTATGGATTTGTGATATAATCAATCAGTCACTTAAGTGTCATACGTGATATTCGTTTGGATGGTCATGTATCTTTTGATACGTAATTGACTAGGCAGAAAATATTTCCCGCATTAGGTTGCCATTAGTTTCTGCGGGAGACTGGGTGCTAGCCAACGCCATAGAATCGAACCTGTCCAGCTATTCAATCCATAGATGAAGAGAGGAGAGAAGGATTCATACCTTTCCCAAGGCTATTTGTGCGTAAGTGAATTAAGCTGGAATTAAAACTCGACTTCTCATTTCGAACCGATAACCATTAAACCACATCGCACGTCCTCGTAATATAGTGACAGCTTTGAAAAAAAATTGACTAATTCAGCTTTAGAGCTGAAAACCTTTTTTTATTATTATTGAAATGAACGTTTATAAGCGTGAAGGGGAATGGATTTGCTTATTTTATTACCACATTATTATTATTATTATTATTATTATTTCATTTTTCATCATAATTCGATTTCTGCTATGGTTGCACTATCTACCAAGTCTGCGGGAAGACCTAAGGCAGGTCGTTGTGTATGAATTTAAAAATATAATCAGAGAGAAAAATTGTTTTCGTTTACTCTCTGAATAAAATCAATGTCGGTTGATTAATCGCATCAGTTAGTAATAATATTTGGATTTTAATAAAAAATGAAACGAATATACAGAAAGATAATATTAACAAAACTGTCGGCGTCAAATAGAGATATCTAAAATTATTATTATTATTATCATTCTTTCTTTCTCATCATAATTTAATTTCTGCTATGGTCGCACTACCTACCAAGTCTGCGGGAAGACCTAAGGCAGGTTGTGGTGTGTTGCTATGGCCCATTTCGTGTTTTTCATGTCTCCTTAACATCCCTGGCGTTACATAGACAAAGTTCTCCTTAGTGTGTGGGCTGTACTTTTTTGTATATCTCTTAGACTGGGGTTTCCAGGGATTCTTTCAATGTGTTGTTGTGTTCCATTTATATTTTTATCATTCCAAGTGCTCCTACTATCACTGGTACGATTCTTGTTTTCAATTTCCACATCTTTTGTATTTCAATTTCCAGGTCTTTATATTTTGACAGTTTTCAAATTCTTTATTATTATTATTATTATTATTATTATTATTATTATTATTATTATTATTATTGCAGTTGATTTACTGTTTAGATTTGTTGTTATTTTGTTGTTGCTCTTCAAAGGAACTGTACGCCTACAAACTGACGATTGGGTACAAATATACTAACCCTAATATAACAGTAATGAACCCGGTCTTACAAGGTTATACCAGGCACATATCTCACAGGCAAATATGCGCGACATGTCAAAAGTATTTGTTAAAAGAAGCCCCTGACCATACAGATCGCGCCCGGTTAGAAATACTTTTCGATTGACTAAGCCAGTCCACAAAGATTGCCTCCCATTCAAACAAGACATCGAGTATGAACTAATAATTAGTATAAACTCATAATTTATGTACATATATACAAAATTAGAAACGTTTATTTGTTGCTATTGCTAACATAAGAGAGGGAGAGAGAGAAAGAGAGAGAGAGAAAATGATGAAATTTAAAGAGAAATTGACATTGGTGATGGCTATCATCGTTGGTGGCGTTCAGCACTCAATGCTTTTGTGTTGATATCAAACACTAATCTGTGTCGCGTCTCTCTTTCAACATGCCGGTGTTGACATCAAACACTTGTCTGTTTCGGATCGGCTCGAAATGAGGATACCAAGAACTGAGCACGTGACCAACGACGAGATGTTGGAGAGGGTAGAAATGATGAGAAAATTCATAATTAATTTAAAGAAGAGATTGATGATAATTCTGGGACATGTAATGAGGAAGGAGGGCCTGGCGAATTTAATACTCACAAGACGGATAGAGGGAAAGTAGCGTGAAACCTACTTGATAGGTCTGAGTAAATGGATGGCAAAGCGGGGTTTAAGAGAGATACCAATAGGAAATATTATTGAGAGCGACAAGAGACAGAGCCAAATGGAAGGGACACGGCATATGAGGAAGAAGAAATAAAACTAAAAGCATTCCTGTTTAGCTATTCAGTAATGAGAAGAGGTGGATTTATACCTAATCAGAATTTGAAAAACAAATCAGAAATTATAATGTGGATATAAAGTGGGGGATCAATTCTCAATCATAATCAATATATAAAGTGATCCCTCACTTTGTCCTCATGTTACTTTCTATCCATTTATATTCTAGATTTATGAGCTTTAGAAAATGCATTGTAGAGCAGGGGTTGGGAGAGATACCAAGAGAAATATTACTGAGAGCGACAAGAGACAGAACCAAGTAGAAGTCCATGATCGCCTACGTCCTAAAGGGACACGGAACATGAAGAAGAAGAAGAAGAAGAAGAAGAAGAAGAAGAAGAGTGATACGCTGGTTGAAAGTTTGTTTTTATCTTTTCAGTAAAAAGTAAGGTGGGAATAGCAATAGTATGCAGGGTGCTTCAGGGAGTGAAAGTAGAAGAAAAGACTGAGTACAAAAGGTATTGAGGAAAGAATAAAAGATGAACAGAATTCAAGCAGATAGAAGATGGTGATTGAAGCGGAAGGGAGTTCCATGAGCGAGAAGTGTGAGAAACGAAACTGTTGGAGTAAAAGTGGCGGTTACATTTAACTATTTCAAGAATGAAAGGGTGAGACTTGTAAGCCATTCTAGTAGCACGCTTTTTTATCATTTCACCCCAAGCAAGGCGTTAACGCCACTGATGTGCAGGGAGTTACATAAGAGAGTTCAAGTATTAGGCAGGAGGAGAGTGAAGACAAAGACGTGCCAGCTACAGGTGGTGAAAGAGAAAGGACAAGAGAAGGATGTGAACACAGGTGTGAAGACAGTTGCGAAGGTATAAAGAAAAAAAAAGAACAAGATACACGGGGTGATGTAGAAAGGGCTGGAGTTACATAAGAGAGTTGAAGTATTAGGCAGGAGGAGAGTGAAGACAAAGACGAACCAGCTATAGGGGGTGAAAGAGAAAGGGCAAGAGAAGGATATGAACACAGGAGTGAAGACGGTTGCGAAGGTAGAGAGAAAGGAAAAGAAAAAGATACACGGGGTGATGTAGAAAGGGCTGGAGTTAAGTAGATAAGAGATGGGAATTGACTTTGCATTTAAATTCCTGGAGATTGTAGCCCTCATGAAAGCAAGTATATGAAAGGGAGTTCCACAGGCGGGAAGCGCGAGAAAAGAAGCTGATGGAATAGAATTGTCGCCTGCACTTGGTTGATCTAACTGTAAAAGGGTGGGACCTTGTTGCCAGTCTGGTTGCCCGAGTAAATTCTTGCGGGGGTGGGCACCAGTAACCTAAGTTCGTCAGAGCAGAAAATAAATTTATATGGTCGGGGCACCATAGAAAAAGCACGTCAGAGCAGTTGCTATGAAAATATTAGTAGAAAAGACAGAGGCAAGCCACGTCGCGTCGGTGAGAAAGTGACTGAAGTCGAGATGCCAGGTCAAGGTCGATTAAATTACAGATCATTCTTTGGATTTTCTCATGTTGATATTTGCCAAAAAGAAATATCCATACTTCGTAGGAAGGTAGATTTAAAATAAGAATCCCACCAAACAAAGAAAAAGTAATAAAAAAGGAAGAGAAAAAGGAAAAGGAAAGAGAAAGAGAGAAAAAAAGATGATGAGCAAAAGAAACTGAATGACAAACGTAAAGAAAAGGAAGTTTGACAGATGAAAAGAAAAGAAACAGACTGGAATCAAAGAAAGTACAGACAGGCAAATAAGAACCACACAAGTAGATAATGTTCTAAGAATTTGGTAATTATTCTTTAGAGAGGAGGAAAGGAAAAAAAGAAAAGAATTTATAAAAGTCGGGGAATGTGGTGAAGGGTGAAAGGGAACGAAGATGATTTTTGAATGAAATAAGATTTTAGATTGGACAGGGATAACGGTTTAATTAAATTCTGCGTATGGCGAAAGAGACGCAAAGAATTGGTAGAAAGCTTTGAAACCTTCTAAGAATACCTGGAGCCTCAAGTTCTGTAGTTTCGATTCGTGTATTTATTTTGGTTATTTTATTGAATTTTTCTTTCAGTGAAAACAATTTTTGAAAAACTGAAGAAGACCAATTACGAAGAATAGAAAAATTGTGCAGCAAGCCAAAGAGCAGCAGGTGTTGTTGGGTAGAAATGTGTGGCTGATTTCGGAGTTAGTTGTCGGGTAGGAAATATCGTCGTTTGTAAGGGAAGTTGGTTGGATATACAAAGAACGAGACCAATGATTGAGATAGAGAGAGAGAGAGAGAGAGAGAGAGAGAGAGAGAGAGAGAGAGAGAGTGAGTCAGTGAGTGAGAAAGAAAGAAAGAAAGAAATATGACAGGATAAAAAAGAAAGAGAAAAAGAAAAAGAAAGCAAACAAGAAAGCAAACAAGAAAGAAAGAAAGAAAGAAAGAAAGAAAGAAAGAAAGAAAGAAAGAAAGAAAGAAAAAGTGTCAGAAAGAAAGCTGACAGGATGAAGAAGAAGGAGAAAAAGAAAAAGAAATCACACTAGAAAGTGAATAGATAAGAAAGAAAGATGACAGTATAAAAAAGAAAGAAAAGAATAAAAAGAAAGTAAACAAGAAAGATAAAAAATAAGAGAGAACGAAAGAAAGAAATCCAAAAAAAGAAAGAAAGAATGAATGACAGAAAGAAAGATGACAGGATAAAAACGAAAGAAGAAATAAAAAGACAGCAAACAAGAAAGATAATAAATAAGAGAGAACGAAAGAAAAAATACAAAGAAAAGAAAGAAAGAAAGAAAGAAAGAAAAAAGAAAGAAAGAAAAAAAGAAACAAACAAACAAAAAGACAACGGGAAAGCTCAAGGAAAAGAAAGAAAGAAAGAATGACAAAAAGAAAGATGACAGGATAAAAAAGAAAGAGAAAAAGAAGAAAATATGTAAGAAAGAAAAAACGCATGAAATCTGTTTTTTAACAGAAAAAAACTAACAAAATAGAAAGAATGAAAGAAAACGAAACAAAGAAATAAATCGTTAAAAAAGAAGGAAAGAAAGAAAACAATAAAAAGAAAGCAAACAAGAAAGAAAGAAAGAAAGAAAGAGAGAAAAAGTGGCAGAAAGAAAGCTGACAGGATGAAAAAGAAGGAGAAAAAGAAAAAGAAATCAAACTAGAAAGTGAATAGATAAGAAAGAAAGAAAGAAAGAAAGAAAGAATGAATGACAGAAAGTAAGAATGGTAGAAAGAAAGATGACAGGATAAAAACGAAAGAAAAAATAAAGACAGCAAACAAGAAAGATAATAAATAAGAGGGAACGAAAGAAAAAATACAAATGAAGAAAGAAAGAAAAAAGAAACAAAAAAGAAACAAACAAACAAAAAGACAACAGCAAAGCTCAGGGAAAAGAAAGAAAGAAAGAATGACAAAAAGAAAGATGACAGGATAAAAAGAAAGAGAAAAAGAAAAAATATGTAAGAAAGAAAAAACGCATGAAATCTATTTTTTAACAGAAAAAAACTAACAAAATAGAAAATGAAAGAAAACGAAACAAAAAAATAAAGCGTTAAAAAAGAAGGAAATAAAGAAAACAATAAAAAGAAAGCAAACAAGAAAGAAAATAAATAAGGGAGAAAGAAAGAAAGAAATACAAAGAAAGAAAATAAGAAAGAAAGAAAGCACAAATAAAGAAAGAAAACGAAAAGAAAGAAAGAAAAAAGAACGAAAGTAAGACAGCAATAAAGAAAGAAAGAAAGAAAGAAAGAAAACAATAAGTTGTGCAGCAAAGTCAATTTTTATATCAAGAGCATTAAAATCTTTTTTTATGATTATAACAGAGTAAAAATAGGTACGAGAAGATCAGATTTATTTTAGCAGGGTAAATTCAGCAGGGTAGAAATAAAACGAAATATATTGAATGTAAATAGAACAATGGATGACATAATGTTATCAGTCTTCTAAATCTACCCTGCTGAATCTACCCTGCTGAATCTACCCTGCTGAAATGAATCTGATCCTCCCGTACCTATTTTTACTCTGTTATAATCATAAAAAAGATTTTAATGTTCTTGATATAAAAGTTGACTTTGCTGTTCAACCTATAAATGGTCTTGTTCACCGTAAATAATGTGCGAAAATCCCACATCAAAATGAATTGTTGCCAGCAATCAAGGATCATAAGTCACAAACCACGAATTGGAGATGTCAAAAATAATTCAATATCTGGGAAGTGTATTCATAGAAGACGAAAGAATTGACACTAAAACCAAACGCACATCGATATAAGTGATGTGGAACAAAAATAGCAACAAAAAACACGCTTTTATATAGAACGGGAAAGTGTTGAAATTTCTAGGGCACATAATGAAGAAAGGCGGCTTGGAGAATTTGACACCCATTGGAGATACTGAAAGCAATTGAGACAGAAGAAAACAGATTTAAAGGGATGGTTGAACAGTGAATCCTTTCCATTGAACAATGTCCTCCAATTTCTCCTTTGTCAAGACTCCACTAACGTCCTCCCTTACTAATGTTTGAATGTCATCAGCAAAGAGTCACCTTGGTTTTCCATTCAGTCTTCTACCATCGATGACCTCTGCCAGAATGTTGAAACAAACCTCGACATGGTCATAATTAACAAGTTTGAACAATTAACTAACTAGCAGCGTTGCTCGGGTGTAATGAAAGCTTTAAAACTAATCCATGATCCTGGAGCTCTGACTCAGCCTAAAAATATTTGAAATAATAAAATAATTGCGACAATTTACCAATCGCACCTAGTATATATATATATATATATATATATATATATATATATATATATATATATACTAGCAGTATAGCCCGGTGTTGCTCGGGTGTAATGAAAGCTTTAAAACTAATCCATGGTCCTGGAGCTCAGACTCTTTGTACGTTGGCACGAAAGACTAAAAAGCAATAGTTGTTTCCAGTTAAAGCAAAACCGTAGACTGAAAGAAAAATGAATGGATGTAAGTCAAATTTTGATTTCCTGGTATCGATATCAACTAAGTTTTTTCGTCGTAAACTGAATTTTGAAGGCTAAATAAGTCCTCTGAATAAATGGTATCATGGCTGAGACTAAGAACTACAATTATACCTACTTAGAGCCAAACTCGAAGCAAAAACTAAAATAAAAGGGCTGAAAAAATACAGATATACAGGCAGATAAACAGGCACACACACAAACATCTTGCCTTTTATATATATATATATATATATATATATATATATATATATATATATTATCGATTTTCTGCACTATTGTAAGAACTGCAACCTTGAAACTTCTGAAAATCGTTTCTTATGTCTTTGTCTATGAGTGTATCAAATTTGATTAAAATCGGACCACTCCTTCTATAACCCGATTTTTTCGATTATCGATTTTCGATATTTATCGGGGATACCTCGACACAAAACCTAGCTAAGAACACACGCAGACGCTTATAATACGACTGTGTAAATATTTAAGAAAATCGGTTCAGCCGTTTTGGAGTCTATAGATAACGGACGCACACACACACACAGACACACACACACAAAGTTCCATTTATAAATAAGTTTATATATATATATATATATATGTGTGTGTGTGTGTGTGTGTGTGTGTGTGTGTGTGTGCGTGTGTGTGTGTGTTTTATAAGATAAAGAACAATTAGGAGACGTTTATCAATCGAAAATGTTTCGTTTTTATTAACGCTACATTTGAGAATGAGATATGGAGAAAATAAAGAAAGAAATTCTGGTATTTTTACATTTGTGTCGCTTGAATATCAAGTATAAAAATATTTTAAAAGTCTACAAGAAATTATTTGTCGTTGTATCAAACTGTGCTTCTCTTGGAAAAACGGCTGTCCTGATAACACGACAAAAACCAATGTAGATATGTATCGTTATTATTAATCAACATCTTCGACGTTACTCTTCCAATATAATTGACAACACTTCCAGAAGAATACAATTTCCACAAAAAAGAAAAGACAATGCTTATCAACTTTTTACAATATTTCAACAATTCTTCACGTCATACTGAAAACAAGAACGTATTGTCTCGTTGGTTGCTATGGCAAATGGTTTTATCAAGTGAACCGACATTGTATATAGACTTTATAGTCTTGTGTTATTTATACGTATATTAAATCTTTTATTTATTAATTTAATAAAACAGAGGCACTCTAGAAATATTGTTAAACATTTTTTAAACTCGTTCTTTTTCGTTTTATCTTTTCATTTTCTCGTGTGAAAATCGGGCTCTTCTGGAAGTATTATTATTGTACTTTATCTTCCTGTGCCGTGTCCCTTCAGGACGTAGGCAATCATAGACTTCCACTTGGCTCTGCCTCTTCTCGCTCTCAATAATTTTTTCTCTTGTTACTCCTCCCAAACCCTGCTCTGCAATCCATTTTCTCAAGCCCATAAATCTAGCATATAAATGGATAAAAAGTAGCATGAACAGAAAGTGAGGGATCACTTTATATATTGATTATAATTGAGAACTGATCCCCACTTTATATCCACATTATAATTTCTGAATTGTTTATCAAATTCTGAATAGGTATGAATCCACCTCTTCTTATTACTGATTAGCTACACAGGAATGCTTTAAGTTTATTCCGTCTTCTTCTTTATGTGCAGTGTCCCTTCAGGACGTAGACGATCATGGACTTCCATTTGGCTTTGTCTCTTGTCGTTCTCAGTAATTTTTCTCTTGGTATCTCTTCCAAGCCCCGCTCCGTCAACCATTTGCTCAGACCTAACAAGTACGTCTCGCGCTGCTTTCCCCTCTCTCTTCTTCCATTTATCCGACCTGTGAGTATCAAGTTCTCCAGGCTTCCTTTCCTCATTACGTGTCCCGGGAACCTCATTTGTCTCTTCCTAATATTTATTATCAGTTTTCTTCTCGTTTGTATTCTTTCCAACACCTCATCGTTGCACACGTGCTCTGTCCATGGTATCCTCAGCATCCGTCTGTAAAACCATATTTCTGCTGCTTCAAGCCTTTCCTTCATCTTTGATGAGATCGTCCAGCATTCACTTTCATACAGAAGGACAAATATCACACAGCAATCCAGCACCCTTTTCTTTGTTTCTAATCAGATGCACTCTTTTCTTTGTTTCTAATCAGATTTTCCTGTCTTTCAGTATTCTGGTTAGCTTCTGAAATGCGTCTTTGGATCTCCGTGTCGCATTTTCCATCCTCTGTCAAAACACTTCCCAATTTTTTTACTTGTTTTAGATTCTTCCAAATTGCTGTTGGCATATTGGTCTTCTCTTTTTGCTGATGAACATACATTCAGTTTTCTTAAGGTTTATGCGCAACCCTTTCTTTTCACTTTCTTTTGCAAACTTCTGTAGAAGGTCCTGCATTTATGTTCATCATTATTATTATTAATGTTACTGTTTTCGCGTTCGCTTTTCTTGCAGAAGCCATCATCACCTGTGAAGGGATCCTGAATCTTTAACAAGATAAGGGAGCTCTTTCGCAACCAGCAATAATAGATTTGCGGGTTCAGCTGCCAAAATACAGTCTATGAATAGAATCTGGCGAGCTCAACGAGCCTATAGTGCTAGGGGTTCGGGTGTTGCAATTCCCATTCCATATTGAAATTACAGGACTAATTACAGGAAATATGAGGCCATATAAAATGGGTATTAGTGTATATATTAAGGGCCAACATTAGCTACTTCAATCGATTGGCGTATGATTCTATCACTAAAGTGGCCTTATTTTTAATAACAAACACTTAAATAAAACTGTCAATTGTGCTGAAAAATAACTCATCAAAAATGATTCAGGGGTCCCTCTGAGCATAAGTTTCATTAATCTCATAGTAAGTCGGTCTCTGATCGCCATCTTGATTTGAGTTGGTACAATTCTTTCGATGACAAGCTCAGTCACACTAATCGCTCGAATAATTGAAGTAGATAGACTAAGCTATCGCCCGGTTCACACTCCACCCACACCTATTGAACAGGTGAAGAGGCTCATCCCTTTTTTCCTGTTTAGGATGCGGTTTCCGGTTTTCTCTTTTCTAATCTTCTCACTCTTATGTAGCCCCCTGCACATCAGTGGCGTTACCGTCTTGCTTGGTGTGATATGATTAAAAAAAATCCAAGAATCTTCATTCACAAATTGTTTGGGGCATAACAGTTAAATTTCACAACGCAGTCACCAAGACAATAAAGATGACCATACCAGTGTTAATAATTAACTAATTTATTTAAGAATCTTCAAACACTAGTTGCACCCTATCTCTAAAGTCATTCCTGATGTAGATGTCATCTACCTTCTGGGGTCAACAAAGTTGACGAAAATATTTGATTAAGGAAATTCTCATTGAAATCATTTCTAGCAATAGATTTTTACAATTAACAAGGTTAATCAACAAGATATTGATCAAATTAACCGATTCCTTATAAGGAAAATTTCAGTATTTATTGGTGAGATTAGAAGTTTCTTAACCGAGGTGCATATATAGTTGGCAGGGGTCTTTATAACATTACACAAAAATGTAGCAAATAGGGAGTCAACAGTAATATTTTTGTGGTCCATACATCTTCGGAACGGTTGTTACGACTTAGAAATAGAATTTCTACAGTAATCCTCAGATTCAGATATCCCGTGACCCTTTACAGTTGTAAGGACGCCACATGTACTACAGTCGCAGTGGAGGTGGTGTTTCTTTAGGCACAACAGCCTGACGAAGCTCAACCCTCTTCAGGCCATATTAATATTTTTTTAAAAATTAAAAAAAAAAACAACTCTAAAACGAACAAAATTTAGCGGTCCTTTTTCTTTTTAATAAGTGTTTCAATTTTTCAAAATTGAATGAAGAAGGTTATATAAAGGATGGATTATTTATATCAAAGAAAATTATATAAAACATACAATTTATATAGAAATTAATTTAATATATTATTAATAAATATTTGGCTCCATCGATATCAATGTCCAGTCTATTTGTATGTTAATTCATTAATTTATATTGACATATTAATATTTTCTTAATATTTAGGATGAATATTATTTTAATTAGGCTAACAAAATATTCAGTCAGTCAGTTAAGTGTCATACGTGATACACGCTTTTGGCGATCATGTCTCGAAAGAGACATGAATGACTGGAGAGAAGATTTCCTCGCACTAGGTTGCCATTGCTTTTTGTGGTAGACTGGTTGCCAGCCAAGGCTACAGAACCCAATCTGTACTGTTATATGACTCATAGCTAGAGGGGGAAGAGGTGTATTTTATTATTAAGTAGTAATTAGTAGGGGATCAGTTTATTACTTCATAACAATACAAATCTGATCCCCCACTTTATCCCCAGTATTGAAGTATTGTAATTATCTACAATATTTACATTGTTCGGACTTTTGTCCTCATATTCGTTGCCACATTCTCGACATTTCGGCCGTTGTATGCTTTGGCCTTCTTCAGGTGATTATCCTCAGGAAAACATAGCTCAGGTCTACTAACTGTTATCGCTCTTTCTAGTACTGATAGAATTTTTACAATCATTTAATCCCAAGTAAGGTAATAAGGAGGTCAACTATTCTCTAAGGCAGTCTATTAAAAATCTGGAAACTGTTATTATAGCAAAAATCTGGAAACTGTTATTATAGCAAAAAAGAAAAACGAAAAAAAAAAAACGGGCAAAAACGACAAAGATGAAAGTAAAGACTTAAAAAGGGGAGATAACCAAGAAAGGCAGAGAAATGTTTAATGTAACAGGAAGTGCTAGAAAAAAATCAAACGGGGTCAGTTTTAATAAAACGCTTTCGTGATTCAATTTTTTCTTTTTTTTTTCCCCAAGCAAGCATTCCACTGCCACTATTGCGCAGGGGGTTACATAGGGGAAAGTGATGAGAAAGAGTGGTTAGTTATAGAAAATATCGGAAGTGGGGTGGTAGACGGATAAGGATACCGAAAATGGGGGTTGGGTAGATCGCTAGAGCGTTTAAGGAAATGGATGCGAGTTAGTGTGATGGATGTCTAATGACCCTACATTTAAATTCCTGGAGAATGTAGCTGAAATGATCAACTTGTCGTTAACTTGTGTACCACCCCAACGGTCGTCCTAGGAATTTCTCCGGGCGGCCGTTCTCCACGCTGTGATGTTGCCGGATTTTTGTAGAAATCGTCGGACGAACAGCTGGGGGTACAAGATTGACTGTAAGGAACGAACTTCCAAAATTTGGATGAGTTGAAAAGGAAGCTTTATTCGTTTAGAGTTAGCCTTGTCTGTTGGGGCAGGCGAATGTGACACACAGTTCTAACTCTAATTAATGGAGATCAACAAACCCGAACTGAACGAAACAAGACGAACGGAGATCCTTACTTCAAGTACGCACCCGGCTGACTCCTTTCACTTCTCTCGTCTTAACTTAACTGGCTCTATTTATTTAATATGAATCCGGAAATGCGGAAATCCGGAAATACTTTAGACCACCGGTGACAAACACCGGCGACTGTAAGTCTGAAATTTCAGTTATCTTTTTTTTGTTTATCTTAATAAGGCTTCCGCCGGAAAAGGCTTAATGTGTGGTCAAGATACAATAAAGGACAGCCTTTGACCGGTCATCGCAAACCTACCCGCTGACCTCTATCGCTGAGTCAAATATTTATCGGAGGACAATTTTCCTCATAAAAGAAAAAGCGTTTATTTATTTTTTCCTCTTCTTTTTCACTTTTGTTAAATATGTTTTTAAACTATTTTCTATTCTAATCTATTTTCTATTTTAATCTATTATAATAAAATACATATATGTCCAGTTATCGTGTCACACTTGAATCGGTTTCTTTCTTTTTTTTAGAATCAGTTTTCGATTCCTTTCTGGCGTCACATACAGAGAATGATACATTTCAGACTGATGGTCGGTCATCTATTCTAGAAGGCATTTTGTTAAAATTCTGGACTGACTGGGAAACACTTCGAAACTGAAATCATAGCAACAAAAAAAAACGGGAAAAGACGGCAGGGCAGAGAAATGTTTGATGAAACAGGAAATGCGTGAAAAAAACCAAACGGAGGAAGAGAAGTGATAGAGAAAGGTTTAAAGAAAACAGTTAAGAAACTAAATGAAACTATATCGGAATTATGAATACGAAAACAATAATGAACATAAAAGATACTAAGGGTGGGTGCAGAAGGGCGGGAAATGGCGTGGTATGAAGGTTGCGCCTCGTTTCGTGTATACTGCGTTAGGGTTAAGATTGAGGGTTGGTAAGGCTTCAGTTTGCATTCAAATGTAACGTTTATGTACGCGTTCGTTCTATAATGGGTTTGTATGCGCATGTGTTTGATAGTTGAGCAGTGGGTTGGCTTGCCGGAGATGCAAGATGCAAAGTGCAGTGACGATAATATTGATGATAATAATAAGTACAACAACAACAACAATGAATCAAGCGAACCAAAAATTATTATCAAAAATAAAAAATAAAAAACCGGGAAAAAATTGTAAAAAGAAATTCCCTCTATTTTTGGCAGATGTTTCAACTATAAATATGTTTCCTAACCCATCACTCACCTTCTCTCTCACTCTCTCACTCTCTCTCTCTCTCTCTCTCACTTTTCTCTTCCTCTCTCCCTCTCTCTCACTTTCTCTCTCTCTCACTTTTCTCTCTCTCTCATTTCACTCCCGCATTTCCCTCTTCTTTCACTTTGTCTTTAAGTCTTTATCTTTTTATTTCTCTCTCTCCCTCTCTCTCCCCCTCTCTCTCACTTTCTCTCTCTCCCTCTCTCTCTCTCTCGTCATTCACCACTCTTTTTTACATTCTCTTTCTTTCTTTCTTTCTTTTCGGCTCTCTCTCTCTCTCTCTCGTCATTCACCACTCTTTTTTACATTCTCTCTCTTTCTTTCTTTCTTTCTTTTCGGGTCTCTCTCTCTCTCTCTCTCTATCTCTATCCCTCTCTCTCTCTCTCTCTGTTCCCTCTCTTGTGTCTCTCACTTTTTCCCTTTTCATTCTCTCTGTCATTATTTATTCTCTCTCTCTCTAGTCTCTCACACACTTTTCCCTTTTATTCTGTCATTATTCCTTCTCTCTCTCTCTTTTCCGATTTTATTCTGTCATTATTTCTTCTCTCTCCAGTCTCTCTTACTCTTTTCCTGTTTCATTCTCTCTGTCATTATTACCTCTCTCTCTCTCTCTCTCTCTCTCTCTCTAGTTTCTTTCATTCTTTTCTCTTCACATTCACTCTGTCATAATTTCTTCCCTCTCTCTTAAGTCTTTCTCACTTTTTCCATTTTCATTCTCTCTGTCATTATTTCTTCTCTCTCTCTCTCTTTCTAGTCTCTCTCACTGTTTTCCCTTTTTATTCTCTCTGTCATTATTTATTTTCTCTTTCTCTCTCTCTCTCTCTCTCTCTCGTCTCTCTCACTCTTTTCCCTTTTCAATCTCTCTGTCATTAATTCTTCTTTCTCTCTCTAGACTCTCACTTTTTCCCTTTTCATTCTCTCTGACATTTATTCTCTCTCTCTCTCTCATTCTCTCTCTAGTCTCTCAGTCTTTTCCCTTTTCATTTTCTCTGTCATTATTTTCTCTCTCTCTCTTTCTCTAGTCTCTCTCACGCTTTTACCTTTTAATTTTCTCTGTCATTTTTTCTTCTCTCTCTCTCTCTCTCTCTCTCTCTAGTCACTCTCACTCTTTTCTTTTTTGAGTCTCTCTTTCATTATTTTTCTTTTCTCTCTCTCTAGTCTCTCTCACTCTTACCCGTTTCATTCTCTCTTTCATTATTTCTTCTCACTCTGTCTCTCTCTAGTCTTTTTCTCTCTTTTCCCTTTTCATTCTGTCATTATTTATTCTCTCTCTCTCTCTCTCTAGTCTCACTCTCTCTTATTTCCCTTTTTATTCTCTCTGTCATTATTTTTCTCTCTCTCCCTCTCTAGTCTTTCTCGCTCTTTTCCCTTTACATTCTCATTGTCATTAATTCTTCTCTCTCTCTCTCTCTAATCTTACTCACTATTTTCCTTTTTCATTCTCCCTGTCATTATTTCTTCCCTCTCTCTTAAGTCTCTCTCACTTTTTCCCTTTTTATTCCTTCTCTCATTATTTCTTGTCTGTCTCTCTCTTTAGTCTCTCTCACTCTTTTTCCTTTTCATTCTCTCTGTCATTATTTATTCTCTCTCTCTCTAGTCTCTCTTATTTTTTCCCTGTTCACTCTGTCTCTCTCTCTCTCTTTCTGTATTTTTTCCTTTTCTTTTTCTAATCAACTAACCACTTAATTCCACAATCTTGTCTGCACTCCTCAATACCAAAACATCTACCTGCTCCCCTCTACTTCACCCTCACACCCTCAATGTTACGAGTGGAGTCTCTCTTATATCTTCAGTTTTGCGTTTTGTTGGTTTTTTCGAATTTTTATTTTATTGTTTTTTTTCCAATTCATTCCTTCTTTCTTTCCTTAACTTTTCATTCTTCTTCTCTACGTATTTCTTTCTTTCTTTTCTTTCGTTCTTTTTTTCTTTCTCTCTTTACACTTTATCAGTTTCTCCATATTTTTCACATTCTTCTCCATCGTAAATTCCTTCATCATATTTTATCCATTTCAGATTTTCCTAGCTCCTTTTCCTTCGCCAAATCATTTTTCTTCTTGGTCTAACAATTTTTATTCTCTATACGTTTCTTCATATTTTCATTGAACCATTCATCGTCTATTTTTTCTCTTCGTTTTCAACTATCCATTTTTCACTTACTTTTTTCACCCTCGTTCTTCTTCTTCTTCTTCTTCTTCTTCTTCTTCTTCTTCTTCTTCAGTAGGTTCATCCCTTCTTTCGGCCTTTATTTTTACTCTTTTTTATTTTTCGCCTCTTTATGTCGTTAGAATTGCTTTTATCTTTAAGACCTAAATTCATTTTCTGAATTACTTTTTTAATATTCTATTCTTTTCTTTACGTAACTTTTATCCTCTTTTTCTTGTTATTATTTTGATTTAAGAAAGTGTTTTAATTGTATATCGTTTGTGTGTATATGCATTTGATACTATGTATGTTACTACACATTCAAATTTTACTTTCTTTCTCATTTTCTTGCTTATATATATATATATATATATATATATATATACCACAACAATGAATCAGTGGAAGGCAGTAAATAATCGCCTCCAAAGGCATGGGTAGCTTGGTGTATATTCCACAATTATATATATATATATATATATATATATGTGTGTGTGTGTGTGTGTGTGTGTGTGTGTGTGTGTGTGATTATATTTTCTAAACAACATGCCTCGCCATCTCCACCTTATCCATCATTTCATTTTCATCTTGTGTGAATGTTTCCATACGCACTCACTTGTACCCTCAGAAACTGGTTCCTACTTTCACTTTCACTTTCACTTTCACTTTGAACATCGCGATTGAGCGAGCTATTTATCAATTCAAATCTCTGCAACTTTTGGTGCCCTATCTCATGTGTATTTTCAAATAACTGTTTTTCTGCATCACTGGTCAAGTTTGTGCAGTCTTTAGAAAACCTGCGTACTGCATTTTTTTTTAATTCACTAAAAATAGAAATCTTTTATTCTCATCATCGCTGTTTTTTGCCTTTCATTAAATCATTGTCCTCATTCCTGATTTAATTTTTGTTGTGACTTTTGTTGTTCGTTTCCAATTTAAATCTTCTTCTTTTTCTTCTTTTAAAATGTTGCTATATAATAAAAACCGCTAGTGAAAATGTCACATTTTTCTACATTGTCGGTGTACACGTGAACTACTTTGTTACAGACTTTTATACTCACATACATTTGTCCTCATTCATCTGCTATCCTAATTTTCATATTCGCCCTAAAAAGTTTATGGCGATTATGGGTAGAGACGACGGGATACTAAATCGCCTCAGTCTTTAAAGCCTATCTCTTCAAATGTGAAATTAACCGTTTCTATGCAGGAACAATAACTGACTGAAAAGTGTCGGTTGTAATTTATAACATCTGTCTGTTTTTCAGAACATTAGATCTCAAGGTCACTAACTGCTATATATCTTTCTTATAATCGCTTCCTTCTAAGCTTATTTTAAGGTTGTGTGTAAAGTTAAAATTTTGATTTTATGAAGTTCTTGTTACATGTGCTACTTATTGCGATTGTTGCTGATTTTAGAAGTAGAATTAAACCATAAATAAGAGATAAACAGTACGGGTTCGTTAAAGACACTGGGACAAGGAAGGCAAAAATCTGTTGGAACTGCTTAGCAACCATTTGGGAAGGGTATTAGAATAATCAAGAACCAATACTGGTAGCAAACTGCCCACATGCGGACAGAAAGTGACTTCAGCTGATATACAAAAATAGAAAGAGCTGTAAGACAAGGATGTGTCTTCTCGCCAGACTTATTCAAACTATACAGCGAGACAATTCCGAAATAATTTGATGTCCTATCATTATTTAGTACTGGCGAACACAACAAGAAATGGTACCGCCACAAGCTATAGAGCGAGACCGAAAACAACTAAAATCTTGTGGGATTTTAACAGCAAGACAAGGTCCTTGACGGCACCATAGTAGACATCAGTGTTGTCGAGAAAAAAAAGAAAATATTTCCTTATAGCTGTTCCTGGTGATGGAAAAATAATTGACAAACTTAAATATATCGACCTCAGGATTGAAGCTAGCAGCGTTCCGACTGAGGTCAACCTGGTCGGACTCTTTGTCTTCGAGCGGAGATGAGGCGATGTCGAAGGGCGGCCTCTCGTCCTGGGAAAGTTAGAAAAGACCCGCTTATACGGGGTCTACGGAAAAATTTCCTTCGTATGTACGCGCTCAGAATGCTTCACATACATAAATGATATTTGTCACATCCAGCCATTTGTGAAAAGGTTTTGGGTAAATATCCACGATGGTGGCGTTCAAACGTTTATTGCTCCAGATATCTTTGGGGCGTTGTGGTCGAAACAACTAAACTTGTAATTCTACATTGACAAAATCCGAATAAAGTCAAGCATCCTAACGTTTCAGAATTTTTCGTTGCTTGTCACTGCACATAATACGTAAAAGATATGTCTTTGACCATTTGTTGAAGGATACGTATAATGCAATATCTCCAGTTGTAAAAACTATGAACTGGACGAAAGAAGGAACTATAATAAAATAATAATAATAATAATGAAAGAAGTCAAAGATTGCATACTTCCGCCAAAGCAATACCGATATTATCTTAGCGATCAACAAGAGATGATTATTAAAATGTGAATAACTGCAATGAACTTGACCGCTATTATATAACAGACAATGAATGTCTATTATGTTTAATCATGAGCCGTTCTAAACATCGTATTTTGGCTTTAAGTTCACGTGAAAATAAAAGCCAAAATTATCCAACATTTGGATATTTTTTTCTTAAGTTGGTTCTAAGCTTTCGGATTACATGAGCCATCTTCAGAGAGGTTACAGGAACGTTAACATAATAACATCCACCATCAAAGATGATTTTATCTTGTGTTGACATAAAACATTGGTATGCAACGAAACACCTGAAATTAAAGCCAAAATAGATGTTTAGAATGGCTCCTGTTTAAATATAATAGACATTCATTGTTTGTTATATTTAACCATATATATTTAGAAAATTACCTGCTGCCTCGATACACTAAATATATAGATAGATAGATAGATAGATAGATAGATATTATTCATCCACATAGGAGCCGGTTTCTCTGTATCGTAGCTCATCAGTGTGGCTAGACACATCCACTTGCTTCTGGCCGGGATCAAAACTCGACCGATTTGGTGTAAGTCGGAGTCTCTACCCACTAAGCTATAGGTGCATGGAATCAGAGAAGGGAAATTTTAACATGTTGTATATAAGCAGCGTATACACATGCTTGTCACCGAAAGAACTCAATTCATTTTTGAAAAGTAATGCATATATCGCAGAAGTGCAAACTGTTTTTAAAATTTTCTTCTCAAGAGAGCTCAATCGTAATGAGTGCATAATATATTAGTTATTTACATAGAAGACTGTTTCGCTGTATCGCAGCTCATCAGTGTGGCTATATATATTTTATTTGAATAATGAATAATAAATTTATATCATAAATAATAATATTTTCGTGGAAAAAAAACCTTCAGAAAATGTAATGATGCAAAGCAAATAGAGTTTAGTGTTTGGCATGCGAAACGTATGGAAAAATATTAACAAAAAGGCGTAAAAAAGAACTTTATCCTGTCTTGGATCGAATCCAAAATCTAATCAGTTCGTGCCAGTCATAAAGCCAGTAATCCTTGAAAGTTTCATCCGGATCTATCCAGCGGGTCTTGAGATATCTTGACCACAGCAGACAAAAAAACATATATACAGACAGGCACGACCGAATACAATTCTTATGGCGGAGCTAATAATACATAAATATATTCAGAAAAAAAAAAGATAAAGTTTTGGATTATCGATATAACGCTAATGATAGAATAAAATGATGACGATCGTTAAGAAAGAAAAGGAGTATTTTAATTGTTCTTTTATGTGGTGCGTCCCATGAAGACGTTGGATCTTTTGCCCTCCACAACTTCCTATTCTTTGTAGCCCTGAACAATATTTGTGCCCTTAATATTCCTCCTTGATTCTGTTCTGGAATCCATTTAGACTCATTTGTTAGGTACACTACCGGCCATAATTATTAGGCCACTCTAAAAAAAATTATGTATTTCATACTATCTTTTAATATTTATTGCCAAGCGAATAATTGTAAATGAAAATGAAAATGGCGAAAATTTACCCATCGCACACTGAAGATTTGCTATATCTATCTATCTATCTATCTATCTATCTATCTATCTAACTATCTCTCTCTCTCTCTCTCTCTATATATATATATATATATATATATATATACATTACCGGCCATAATCATTAGGTCACCCTAAGAATATTTTTTAGTATTTATTGTCAAGGTAATAATTGTAAATGAAAATAGAATGGTTCTTTTGTTAATATTGCACAATAATATGTGCATCAAATGAATTTATAAATATTTAATAATTACCTATATTGCAGTTTCATCAATGAAAGAATGAAGAAAATTTAGGGTGATTCGGATAAGATTATCTTTGCTTCTTTGCCTTGTAAAATTTTGCAAAGTAATAATAACAAAAGAACCCTTCTATTTTCATTTAGAATTATCCACTTGGCAATAAATAGTAAAAATAGTATGAAATACATAATTTCTTTAAAAAAAGCCTTGGGTTGCCTAATAATTATGGCCGGTAGTGTAGGTTACTCGATATTTCTTTCTACCCGTCTTGTTTTCAGGGTGTCCTATAAGTGTCAAATCCTCCTAGCCTTCTTTCCTCTTAATGAGTCCTTGAAATTTCAACTGTCTATTTCTGATTTTGTGTGCTATTTTTCATCAAAACTTCTTCATTGTTCACATGTTCAGCCCATGTTACCTGAAGAGTTTCTTTTATAGAACTCTATCTCTGCTGCCTCAAGAATTTTCCATTCACCTGTTCAGCATTCACTGTCAAATAGAAGGATTGATATTGGGTAACAGTTGGGCAAACCTTTCTTTGTTTCTAACGATATTTTTCTCTTTCTTGATATTTTCCATAGGATTTTGAAAGCATCATTCGCTATACCAATGCAACTTCGGATTTCTGCGTCATATTTTCTGTCTTTTGTTCTCCTTTAGTAAAATGTCTGCACTTGATTCAATTGTATCCACTTTGTAATTATTTTCATCATATGCTCTCCTTATTAACGACCATACAATCTTTATTTTTACAGTACGCGGATAAATCAGGAAGTTAAGTGCCATACATGACCCACACTTGGGTGATCATATCTCGAAAAATATACTTTTGCTACTGCGTGTATTATCATGATCTGACTGGACAGAAGATTTTCCCGTAGTAGGTTGCCATTACTTTTTATTTTTGACTGGTTGCCAACCAAGGCTATAAAACCCAATCTGTCATGTTATTTAAACCATAGCTGGAGGGAGAAGAGACGGATTAAAACTTTTCCCAAGAGTATTTCCGAGTAAGTGAATACAATGAATTCACGTAGAATTCGAACTCGGCACTCCGTTTTCCGAACTGATCTCTATTGCACCACAATGCATATCCACGTAGATAAATACGTAAAATAAAAAGAAAAGCTGACTGTAGGTACACAGGTGTGCTGTGTACCTAAAGCAAACAGGTGTGCTGTACACTGTACACCTGTTATGAAAACATTTCAGAAGCTCTTGAGCAGTAATTATACTGACTGGAGTTTTGTTTTTTCCAACATATGAAGGTGTTGTAAGATGAGAATATACTTTTGCTACTGCGGGTAATATCAAGTTTGAACTAATTAATTTTAATTTAATTTCATGTAAAATCTAATCTTTGAACACCGATTAAAAAAATTTCTGTTTCGAAAGAAAAAGAGTAGACTTTTTTTTTAGATAATAGAATAAACAAAGTTGTAAAATTTATTGAAAAATGCTCACGGAGTTAAATTTGATTCATACATTGCGTTATAAAAATATCTTTAAATACAAGCACGTTTACGCTCGCTAACACACACACGTGCGTGTATATATATATATATATATATATATATATATATATATATATATATATATACGTACGGGCAGATGTTTTAATAGAATGCTTAATGCCAAAGAGCTCATAATTAATAACAATACATACGCTGTAGATAATGAATAGCATTTATATAAAGATAATAGGATTGATAAAAGGATGTGAATAAGGAAAGAAGAAGAAGAAGAAGAAGAAGAAGAAGAAGAAGAGCAACAACAACAACAACAACAAGGAGAAGAAGGAGAAGAAGAAAGAGAAACTAAGTGATGAGATGACGTCGACGGCAAAACCATTTCCTATGGCACCATTAAAGAAAATTAATACATTCTCAGGTATTCCTACCGATGATAAAATTTTCAATCCTCCTTATTTTTACTGAGTCTATTGTTCTTCAGATCCATTTTAGTATTGTTGGAATTGGAAACACCATCGTTGGTGAAGGGGTGGGTACGGCAAATTTCTCAGCCAGAAAAAAAAAATGGTCAAACAGTTAAACCTCAGAATTTGTGTGTGGGGAAGAGCTACTTGATTGAGCCCCACAACTTTTCCATATCACCTAATTCTTCCCATAAATCAGCAACATCTTCTTCTTGTTACTATTATTACTACTATTATTATTAGCAGTAGATTTACATATTTTTATACTTGAAATGTTTTTAAATAAGCCTTACAGAAGACAGATAAATTGTTGAAATATTAATTAATGTTGTCAAACAGATTTTTCTTTTTTTTTCTTAAATCTCGCACTTGTATTAAGTGTTAAAGATACTCGAAATTACGTCAATCATTACAATTTATTATTATTATTATTATCATTATTATTATTATTATTATTATTATTATTATTATTTCCTTTAATTTCTTTTGTGTAAACATTCCTTTTTGTGTCACAAGTAAAGACTTGACGTCAGAAATGGCTTAATCGTATTTTCACTTAAATCTTTTTATGTATAAAAAAATAAGTAAATAAAATCACACACATTTTATATACATAAAGATCTTTGTAATATATGAGCTGTAATTCAGAGAACAATTTTCTTATAATTCTTCAAGGCCTGAGCTACCAAGAGTAGCTTCAATGAGTCGATCGGAACCGCTTCCAATTAATCCGAGTGCTTTAGCTACTACTGGAATTATTGATATCTTCATATGCCACATTTCTGAGATTTCCACTTCAACATCTTTTGATAGTTTTTGAAGATCTTAAAAAGCACATCTGCGAGAAATTCTACGCCAATAATAATAATAATAATAATAATAATAATAATAATAATAATAATAACAAAGATATTTAATTCCTGCATGGGTAACCAAAGGAATTATTTTCCTTCTACCCAAGAATAATGATACAAATGTCCCTCCCCCACAAAAAACTATAGACCAGTTACATGTCTTCCCAATACTTACAAATTGTTGACAATTACTCTAACAAAACAGATATATTTCTTCATGAAAAAAAATTACATACTACATGTTACTTATTAATAGGATGATCTTAGAATAAAGCTTCAATAGAAAGAAAAATTTTAGTACTACTTGCATAGATTATCGCAAGACATTCGATAGTGTATCCCATTCCTGGATCTTAAAGTCTTTAAATATATACAAGGTATCACGCGTCGTCATTAGTTTCATCAAACAGAGTATGTCGATATGGAAAACAACACTTTACCATAATCATATAAATGGAATCTGGTGAAATAAATATCAACAAAAGAATGGTAACTCTTTGTCTCCATTAGTATATTATATATTGTATATATTGTATATTGTATATATTGTATGTTGTATATATTGTATATTGTATATATTGTATATTGTATATATTGTATATTGTATATTCCTAATTGCATTAACCAGCTAATTTGACAGGGTGAAATATGATTAAAAGTTATCTCAAAAGAAAATAAATCATTGATTACAAAAAAAAACTCCTCTATTAACATAGGCCCTGGGGTAACAATCAAAGATTTACAGCAAGAAGAAGCTTATAAGTACCTCGGTGTAAATGAAGATGAAGTAATTCACCGTAAAAATAAATAATGTGAAAAGGTACCAGAAAAGAGCACGACAGATATTAATAACTGAATTGAATTCTCAGAACAAAATGATGGTCTTTAATAGCCTTACCATTCCACTGGTTCAATACAATTTCAACATCTTGAACTAGAGTCTCAATGACATCAGACGAATGGAATCTAAGCATAACATACTGTGGGAACCTACCTACAAATGGACTCGTCTACATCTTTATAATATGGCTACCAGTTCTGAGTAAGGAGAGACTGAGGAGTAGGCAACAGAGTGACTGAATGAGTGAGTCAGGACGCCAGCGAGAGAAAGTACTCTCCAGTCCACGTTTACCTTTGTACTACGTTTTCCGAGAATATACTATTCAACCTTATATCCGAGTCCGTGTTATCTTTCTATGACCTTTCGGTTATAACACATACATCATCCAAAGGCTGATTTAGACTCTCTATTCATACCCCGTAAAGAAGTTGGAAGAGGTCTTATTCACCTAGAGTTGTCATACAAGACAACAACAATTGGCTTACTAACATACTTATAAACAAAAAAAAGAACTGGATGGTACAATTACTCAAAGAACGCAAAGGCAGAAAGAAAAATATTCAATAACGAAAGAATGCAGTAAATACAAACAAGATTTACATTTAGTAGATTCTGTAGAAAACCAAAGCAGAGCTCAAGAACCAACTGTTGCAGCCAAAAATATGAAAAAAAAGCCAAGTTAATCCTCTTGAAAAGATGAAACAACGCTGGCAAAACAACCCTCATCATTGGCCAATCTCTAAAACGTTCGAGTAAAACTGATGCTAATACTCGTCGATGGTTACGAGCATCTGGATTAAAGTCTGAAACTGAAGGCTTTATTCTTGCAGTCTTGAAGTTTCCTCACTAAAACCTTTCTGGCAAATATCATACATAATAATGTGAAACGAAAATGCAGTTTCTGTGACAAACATCAGAAAATCAAAGACTTTCTTAGGATTTTATGAATTTGCGTCAAATGAATATAAAAATTACCTCGATAAATGTAATATATTTACACTGGACATTTTGCAAATACTTTGGAAAAGACTTTATAAAACACTGGTATGTACATCAACCAGCATTGATTACGGATATAGAACAAATCTCAATTTTTGGGGGGATAATACCATCGTCACAGACAGGAAGAATGAAGCAAATAGGTCAGACATAATTGTTAAAATCACAAACGAAAAACATTGCTTACTAATTGATGAGGCTTGTCCAGCGGATTGTAACATGGCAACCAAGAAATTAGAAAAACTATTAAGGTATAAAAATTTGGAAATCCAAATTGAAAGATTGTGAAATTTGAAAACAAGAATGATACTAGTCATAGTGGGTGCTTTGTTTGTTTGTTTGTTTCGAGGTTTAACGACCTATCCATCCTTATGGGATCATTTTAAGGTCATAACCAATGATTTGTGGGTAAGGTTATTTTATTTTTACAACATTTTTCTTTTTCGAGTATCAAGATTCATTGAGATTTGTTTTTAAGAGCAGGGTCCCCAAGTCCTACCTTTGTTATTTAACCCATAACTGGATGGAAGGGACGGATTAATACCTTTTCCAAGGGTACCAGTACTTAAGTTAATGGAGGGTATTCGACTGGAATTCGAACTCGGCTCACCGATTTCTCTTTCCGAGCCGATATCTACTGCACATCCGTCACTATACGCTTACAGCACCTAGTATTCCCAAGCGGTCACCCATCTAAGTACTGACCAGGCTCAACGTTGCTTAACTTCGGTGATCGAGCGAGAACCGGTGTATTCAACGAGATAGGCCGTAAGCCCCCATAATGGGTGCGCTTGGAATGATAAAAAAGGAATAAAACAATACATTCAAAGAATTCTTGGAAATCCCAGCTTAAGAGATATACGAAAAATTGTCTTGAAAAATTGTACAGTCCATATATTAGGAAAACCTTTTTCCATATAATGCTAGTCATGTAATGGAAGTTAGAAAAACAAATCATGAAATTTAGCCCTAGCAACATAACACTACTTGCCTTAGGTCTTCTCGGAGACATGGTAGGAAGTGTGACCATAGCAGATATAAAAAGATGTTGATGAAGATAATGGTGATGATGATTAACCCCTTGAACAGGCTAGTTTCTGTAGAAATAATAATATATTTACATTCTTTTTTTTAATAACGTTCACCTCACAGAAGGTTCGAGTGTCACACGAGGTAGGATGTTACAGATTAAAAGGCACTTTTTATGTAGAGAAGATAACGGTTAAGGCTAGACATGAAATGTAGCCATCACAAAAAACCACTGCCTGTCTTAGGTCTTTCCATAGATTTGGTAGGTAGTGTGACTCTAGCAGAAATTGAAAATTAATAATAAAAATAATATCTTTACATTTTTTTTTTTTTTGTCAATAACGTTCACCTTCTACAAGGTTCGAGTGTCACAAGAGGTAGGATTTTACAGATTAAAAGGCATTTTTATGTAGAGGAGATAACAGGTAAGGCTAGACATTAAATGTATCCATAAAAACAAACCACTTCCTGTCTTAGGTCTACCCGCAGATTTGGTAGGTAGTGTGACCATAGCAGAAATAGAAACATGAGAATAATAATAATAATAATAATAATAATAATAATAATAAGTTCTACCGTCGCAACAATTTAGCTTTCAACCGGAGATCTTGCTTCAAGTCATTAAAGTCTCTAAGACACAAGAGGTTACTGGGTGTAAAGTATTAAAAGACAGAAACATTACGAAAGAATGAATGCAATAGAAGAGTGATCAGAGGGACGGAACAGAGCGATTAGCATTTCATCTATTCCCTTTTTTTCTTTTTTTTTTAAGTAGAACGTTAATTTCGGTGGTATAGAGCCCAATGTTCCAATGATAACAAAAACATTAGTGACCTGAACATCGCTCATTATTTGCAAGATCATTCCGGAAGTTTGTTAAATTATTTGACCTTGCTGTACAAGAACAAGCAATAGGCATTTAAATGTTTGTTTTTATTTCATTCTTTCCCTTTTTATTTTTTTATAACTGATGGTGATCACTAGCTTTGCAGACTGACGGATCTTTTCTGTTTGTTTGCTCAAATTCCTCTTTTTCTCATACAGTATGAACGAAACTTCTTCTTTTATGTGCCTTGTCCCTTCAGGACGTCGGCGATCATGGTTTTCCACGTTTCCCTATCCCTGGTGGCTCTGAGCATGCCTTCTCCTGTTACACCATGCAACCCTCATTCCATCATCCACCTGATTAGATCCTTCAAATATGTTATCCGTTGCTTTTCCCTGTCTCTTTTTCCTCTATCTGGCCTGTTAGTATCAGGTTCTCCAAGCCCTCCTTCCTCATTGCATGTCCCAGGAACTTCAGCTGTCTATTTCTTATGCTTAGTATAAATTTCCTTTTTGTTTCCATCATTTGTAAGACCTCATCATTGCTCACCTGCTCGGTCCATGATATTCGCAGCATCCTTCTCTAGAACCACATTTCAGTTGCTTCAAGTTTTTTCTTCATATTTGATGATATTGTCCAGCATTCATTGCCATATTGAAGGACGGACAGCACGTAGCGACTCAGTACTCACTTCCTAGTTTCTAACAAAATTGTCTTTTCAAATACCTTACTCAACTTCTGGAATGCTTCATTCGCCATGCCAATTCACCTTCGGATCTCTTTGTCGCACTTTCCGTCTTCTGTTATAACACTTCTCAGGTATTTAAATTTTTGTACCTGCTTGATTCTTTTGTATTAAGTTTACTAATATATTAATGAACGAAACTACTGTAATTAAAACAGCTCGATTTGTTTAAGCATATTGGTAGTATCAGAGTTCAGACAAAGCATTCTGTAATATTATCATTTATAAGTATGTTAAATTTAATTTTCAAAACATACTGTTGAATACTGCTGCCATATCTGGTCGAGTGCTTCTGCTATCCACCTAGGCGTCCTTGACAAAATCCAACGGAGAATCTGTAATCTGATAGATCCCAACTTGGCAGTTCGGATACAGTCACTTTACTCACCGGCGCAATGTGGCTTCCCTGTGTCTCTTCTACAAATACGTTCACGGCTTTCACGATGAATTTAGCTCACTGGTGCCCCGTATATATGAATTTACTCGAGCCACAAGATTAGTAACTAGGTTTCACCCTTTTACTTCGAAAGCAATAAAATGAAAACGCAAATTCTACTTCATCAGCTTCTTTTCTCGCACTTCCCGCCTGTCGAATTCACTTCCGTTTACTTGCTTCCCTGACAGCTACAATCTCCAAGAATTTAAATGTAAAGTCAATAGTCATCTCCTATCTCGCTAACTTGCTTCCTCTCTCTTATGCTCCTTTCTTCGTCCACTCCACTCTCATCAGTATTCGCATCCTTCTCTTACCCTCTTCCTGACATCCCCTATAACCTATCACTCTTTGTCATAACTTTCCTACTATGTAACACCCTGCAAAACATTGGCAATAAAATGCCTTGCTTGTGGCAATATGGTTATAAACAAAAAATTCTATACTATTATCATGTGGATATAAAGTGGGAGATTAATTCTACATGACAATCAAAATATAAACTAATCCCTCGCTTTATGGCCAAAGTTATCTTTCTCTTACCCACTTCCTGACACCCTCTATAACTCATAACTTTCCTCCTATGTAACCATCTGCTCAACAGTGGCAGTAAAATGCCTTGCTGATTATAAAAAATATATCGTACTTAAAGGTAATAATTACTTTTACTTTTTTCTCAAGCTGTGATCTAAATGTTGAAGTGGTTACCGTTGGCGAAAATTGACAACACCAAAAGTAAAAGAGGAGGACGAAAATAGTGTTCTATTTGAAATATTTTTCTTTGGTTCATCCATTTAAAGTGCTGTTAAACGCTTAACAATTTTCACAATATTTTTTGTTTTTTCAATCGATGATTTCACAAGAAATGATGAAAACGAAACGGCGCATTATACAATGAAAATTCCAGTCGCAAAAGAGAACAATAGAGCTTAATGTCAAACAATGACACTTTTTAAATTTTATCTGGGTAAGATGCAGTGGATATCGACTCGGAACGACAAATCGAAGAGACAAGTTCGAATTCCAGTTGAATTCCTTGCATTCACTTACGCACAAACACCCATGGGAAAGGTATTAATCCAACACTTCCATCCAGATATGGTCTAAATAATGAGACAGATTGGGTTCTATAGCCTTGGCTGGCAACCAGTCTACCGTAGAAAGTAATCGTAACCTACTGCGGGATAATCTTCTGTCCAGTCAGTCATGTATCTTTCGAGACATGATTTCCCAAAGTGTGTATCACACATAACTGACTGACTGAATATAATAGTTGAAAACATGACTAAGGCTTCTACTGGACATAACTTGGGGGATCAGTTTTATATTGTTATGAAGTAATAAACTGATCACCCATTAAATACTACTTAATAATATAATACATTTCTTTCCCGTCTAGCTATGAGTCAAATAACAGGGCAGATTGGGTTCTATAGCCTTGGCTGGCAACCAGTCTACCGCAGATAGTAATGGCAACCTTCTGAGGGATAATCTTCTACCCAGTCAGTCGTCTCTTTCGAGACACGAACGCCAAAAGCTTGTATCACGTATGAAAACTGAAGATACATACTAGGAACATGTATTATTTAAATGAGTGAACAATAATTTTTAACAGCACGATTGGATTTTTGGGTTATTTTTTAACTGATTTTGTATAAGGTCATCTGTTAAATGGACTGGATTCTTTAGGTAAAAATTAGATTCAAGTAATTATGGTATACTAAGGTATATTGGAGTTATGAAAATTAACAAGTATTGTGTGGTTTATTAAATTTGTATATCTATATGAGGGGCCGAGTGGTTAGAACGTTGGGTCTGAATTCAGACTTATTCAATTCATCTCACAATTTTAATTGATGTTGACATTCAAGGTAGAATAGTGAAAATTCATGGTGCTTTCTTTTGAATCGATTGATGTTGAATCGCGTCTCTCCTCTCAGATGTTAGGGAGGCAGAATCTACGAAAAAGCAGGTGTTTTGAATTCAGTGTTATCCTTATCTTAGACTGGTTGACAATCAAGGTTTTTGTTCCCAGTCTGTATGCTATTTGCCAATAGCTGGGGTTTAAAGATGGTTTCATATATTTAACAAAGTTATTAGCACGTAAATCATTGGTTCCCAAACTTTTTGCTGCGATCACCCCAAAATACAATTTCACTATTATCCATTACCCCAATGAACAAATACCCGTAATATAGGAAAGGAAGTAATTATATTTTCATACATCAAAATCAGATAAAGTTAATGGAAATTATTCAATACAATAGTACCGATCTATAATAATCAGAGGTATAGTAACCGTAACCTAACCGTGATTTTTAATGTGAGTGTTGAGCTTGTATTGCCTGTGCCAGTTTATTTATTCTTGGCTTTGTGACTGAAAGGGCTATTCGGGCGTCGTTTACCACGTTGAGTCTGCTAGGTTTCTTGGTCTTCATTCCAAGGACAGTAGAAAAAGCTTGTTCACATAGATAAGTGGTTGAATTCTAGCCAGCATGGTCACTCAAAGTTCAATGCACAGACAATTCTATAGATATTTTGGAAGTCTTTTATGGTTGAGTGCATTCATGCTGCTGGCATACATGTGTATGTGTGTGTGCATGTATATATACATACACACACATTATAATTAGTACAGAATATTTTAAGGAATTGGTTATATTGATCGATACTTTAGTGACAACAATTATCAAAATTACCAAAATTTGACTATGATCACAGTTCTATGATCTGGTGTCTAAAAAGTAAAGAAATTTTGAATCATTTTCCACAAGGCTTGAAAGAAAAATACTTTAAGAGAGATTGGGATGGGAGGAACTCTTCCTTGAAATGCCCTCTCGTTAATAATTTGGCACAATGTGAAATTATAAGCTGATTGCCTCTTCCCAAACCAAACATCCATTAACTCCAAAATATGGGCTCATAACCCGACTGGGGTAATTTACCCCGGGGTTGGGAACCATGGACGTAAATGAAAGCGATGAAATTGGCTCGACGATTCATCAATCAGAGAAGTTATCTATTACAGCACCATTATAAACAATAATGTACGTGAGCCAACGTCTGCAATAGAGAATAGCAAAAAACTCTCTTCCTCCCTCCCTCTCACTCTTTATATATATATATGGAAAAGGCCCAGACATAACGTGGAGCATTGTAAAAACAACCAAACCTTAAAACGGTGGCAAAATATGTAGACTATGCCAAGAAGAAAAGTTAGAAATGATCCTATTCCCAAACAAAAACGAACTGTTGAATAAAAAAACGGATATCATGACTAAGTGTCAGTCAGTTAAGTGCCATACGTGATACACACTTGGGCGATCATGTCTCGAAAGAGACATGACTGACTGGGCTGAAGATTATCCCGCAGTAGGTTGCCATTGCTTTCTGCGGTAGACTGGTTGCCAACCAAGGCTATAGAACCAAATCTGTCCTGTTATTTGACTCATAGGTAAAGGGAAAAGGAATCTATTATATTATTATGTAGTAATTAGTGGGGGATCGGTTCCCTATTGTTATGAAGTAATAAGTAGAAAGATAAAATTGTACTGAACAGATTTTAATACAAATGTGCACTGGTCTAACACTATTATGACCAAAAACCAAGTATTAAACATCAATCAATATCTATCTATCTATCTATCTATCTATCTATCTATTTATATATATATATATATATATATATATATATATACACACATATAATTATGTATTGAAAGTACATTGCGACACGGAAATTTATATGTTTTGAGGTAGAATCTCGTCATTAGGCAATGTTGGGTGTTGGTTGTGAAAATCATTTTTAAACCAACATCCAACAATGCCTGATGATGAGATTAAAATCTCGAAACATAGAAATTTCCGTGCCGCAATGTACTTTTGATACATAATTATATAATTAAATTATGCTCTACATTATTTATTCTATTGAGCACTGTTTATAAAAAAAATAAATGCCAGGGAACTCAAAATCGTAAAAAACCTTGTGACCTCTAAACCTGGATTTATATATATATATATATATATATATATATATATATATGTGTGTGTGTGTGTGTGTGTGTGTGTGTGTGTGTGTGTGTGTGTGTGAAAAGTGTATGTATATACTTATAAATATCAATATATATATATATAAATATGCAATTTGTTATATATATTATATTGTTTACATATTATATATGCGTGGTACTTATTTAAACGCGCTTATATATATATATATATATGGGGTCTATATATATATATATATATATATATATATATATATATATGGGGTCTATTTCTTATTTTATTTGTTTTTTTTTAATATTTTGGACAATTTTGTTAATTTCTAGTGAATGTTTAAATATTAATTTTCCAATATCTCACCTTTTTCGCTTTCATAAAACATTGTCAAGAAATTTTTCTTCTGTTTTTTTTTTTTTTGGCTTTTGTGCTATGACGGTTTACCCGTTTTTCAAATATCGTGTTTTTACGCATAAAGTCGTATTTTCTTTCGATATTGCATCTTTATGAGGCAGTTTAGATTTAAATTTTCACTGGAAACCAAGTTAAAATCTTATATTGAAACCCATTCCTTCTCGCCTAAATACACCTCTTCAAACAGCCCAAAATCTTAACTTTAAAAAGTAATTTAACTCATGTAGTTGTCTATCTTTATAAAATATGAACTCCTATTCCCCGCTTCCTAAATATACCGTTTCAACACCCTGTAACCCCGGGACTGCCAGCTCTGTCCTATTCTACTTTGTGACCGTTGTTAACCTAAAACCCATCAACACTCTACCCCAGGGCCTTCGCCATTTGGAAAAAACAATGACGTGATGTAGAATCTCTATTAGAGATCCTATGTCGAAATGTACATCCGACACCTTTGAATTTTGAAAATTTTCTCTAGTTTATATATATATATATCGCGTTTTTATGACACGACTGACAGTTGAAAGGCAGACACAAACAATATCCGCAATCTCTCTGTAAGGTTTGGTAGTGTGTTTGCGCAACGTTACAATTTTCTTACGTTTCCTCGGAGTAACGTTTATCGCAAAAAGTGGCCGTAGGGCAACTAATCGATAGTCGAGACAATGGTGTCTGAAAGTGATAAAAATCTGATGCAGTCACGGATGGCGCGATTCGTTTCAAGGCCAAACAAATTTCTTCATAAACTCGAAAATAGATTCGTATTACTGCATGTCACTGCAAACGAAACGATGTGCTTTGTGGCGCAGTGAATATCGGCTTGAAACGAGAAATCGTGGAGCCGAGTTCGAATTCCAGTTGAATTCCTTGCATCCATTTACGCACAATTACCCTAGGGAAAGGTATTAATCAGTCTCTTTCCTGTATTAATGGGTTAAATAATGGGACAGATTGGGTTCTATAACCTTGGTCGGCAACCAGTCTACCACAGAAAGCAATGTCAGCCTACTGCGGGATAATATTCTTGCCAGCCAGTCAGGTCTCTTTGGAGACATGATCGCCCAAGCGTGTATCTCGTATGGCACTTAACTGATTGCAAATGACCTAATGTGAGTAAAAAAAAAATAGTAATCGATTACACCCTACAACTTTAGCGGGTCTAAAACTGACCGTATTGTGAAAGAAAGGAAACTAAAACAGTTGTTTCAATCAATTTGCACAGGGGTATATATATATATATATATATATATATATATATATATATGCGTGTGTGTGTGAGTGTGTGTGTGGGACTGTCAGCTTCACGCTTCATTGTCATCGTCAAACCAAATCTGAGCAAGTCTAAAGATTTCTCTATAACAAGAATCATAGGGTTGATTCGTATATATATATATATATATATATATATATATATATATATATATATTCTTTTCTTCTTCTTCTTCTTCTTCTTCTTCTTCAACTTCCTCTTCGTCTTCATCCTCTTCTTCTTTTCTTTTTCTTCTACTTCTGAGCAAGTCTGAAGAGTTTGCTAAATCGTGAAAATACCAGGCACTATGTTACTGATATATATATATATATATATATATATGGGTGTATGTGTGTAAGAAAGAAAGAAAGAAAGAAAGAAAAGGAGAGGGCATTGGGAATCATTAAAAATTGCTTCATTTGACCATAGCTGAAATCATCAGGGTGGCTATACTTTATTTAGTCTTAATGCACATGGGAGGGTTCGAACCTGGAATGTCCATTGAAATGAGAGTTTAGTTTCGTTAACATTACCACAACAGAAAATTTGAAAACCTGGATAACGGAGAGATCTGTACATATTGTCGTTATATATAACTATATAAAACCTATGTGTGTGCGTATTTCTTCTATCTGACCATATGAATATGCGGGTAAGCATACGTTAATAGTGAAGATATGGAAGCACGTACAAAAAAAATACAAGAAATTTAATTTCCCGATTAATCTTGTTCAGAATGATCATATTTTGATATATTTTAATCTTTATTTATTATCCAAGTGATTTTTACGGCTCCACCGGGGCCTGTGAGTGAATAGGCTTTTTTAGGCGATCGAGAGGTTCCATTAGTCCAGACTCACTTTTCCCACATCTTCAAGATCCGGCAGCATTTTGGGGTCCAAGACGGCGAGCGAATGGCCTAATAAATCTTCAATGCAAGGGATACCCATCTCTCGCTTCACGGTCCGTGTACGCCTAACTTTTTTGCATTCGGAGTTTTCCTTATCCTAGACGTCATATGCAAGAGATATTGATCTAGTCGTGTTTTCAAATCAAACCTGCTACTTTTCGCTACACGAGCGTGCGCTGAACATCTTTTTTATTCATGTAAAGAGTCACTATCTTTTCCTTGCGTTGAAGCGACCATGCATTTAGCCAGGCACTTAATCTATGACACTTATTTTTTAAGTGCACCCTAAGTCCCTAAAATGTCAATAGAGACCACGTGACTGAAAAAGCGAACATTGGTTTTATGACAAAGCCAAGCAAAGATGATTTACTATTTTAGTGATAAATGATATGGTTGAGTGCTTTATTTGCTCGTTTTTACTTTCTTTTTTATTTTATTTTTTGTTTTTATTTATTTGTTGCTTATTTTTCTTCAAGGAACGATTATTTCTCCTTTATTCGATTTTTTCTTTCTTTTTTCTTTCTTTGTTTTTTCCATTTTGTTTTTTCGTTTTTTTGTTGAGACAAGACTCATCGTTTTCTTTTTTCTTCGTTTGCTTGATTTTTTCTTTTTTCTTCTTTTTCTGCTGCTATTGCTGCATCTTCAGTTATATCTTTAGCTTCTTTTTCTTCTTCTTCTTCTTCTTCATTTTACTTTCTACCTTTCTGTTTTGCTAACTTTCAGTTCCTTTTCTTTTTTATATTTCCACATATCATTTGTTTTATTTGATATTTTACTTTCAGTCTTACTTTTCAAGACTTTGTTTCATTTTTTAGCCTTCTATTAAGTCCTACTTTCACTTTCACTTTTACTATTTTTAAATTTTTTCCCATTGCATTATTTCAAAATAATTCCCCGCTAAATTTTCATCGAATATTGGATTCAGGCATTTTGAATTTTGCAAGATTTGGAAAAATTTGGATTTTTCTACAATTTTATTTCTTTTCTTTCTATTTGAACTTTATAACCGGTGATGTCTTAGACTTGCTTTCCATTTTAAAACAATTTCTTTAACCGTAAATGTTTGTTTTTTTTATCAATCCGACATCTTTGCAAATCTTATTGCTTTTTGTCTCTCTAAATATTGATAAGGTGTTTGGCGACTTAAAAAAAAACTCAATAGTATTCATTCAAAATTCACAGGGTCGAGATCGAGGGACAGTTGCAATGGGTAGTTATATACAACGGCCTCTTTTATAAATTTTTAAAATTATCATTAATAGTAGTAGTCGTAGTAATAATAAATTTATTACTATTATTATTATTATTATTATTATTGTTATTGTTATCTGCATCCATTAAACTTCATTAATCTTTTTCAAAAATAGTGTTACGTCTGTTTTTTCTTTATCAATCTATCTATCGAGATAGATAGCTATCTCTCTTTCTGCATATATATATATATATATATATATATATATATCTTTTACGTATCTATTTATGTATGTATGATCTATGTATCTGTCTATTTTTGTATATATAAATATATATATATATATATATATATATTCCTCAGTCTGTTCATATCTATGTAGATAATATATATGTAACTTTAATAATAGTATCTTTAACAATATCTTATTTTTCCGCCTTGTATCTACTTTCACTTTCACTTTCACTTTTATTTTTTAAATTATTATTAATAATAGTTTTATTATTATTATTATTATTATTATTATTATTATTATTATTATTATTATTATTATCGGCATCCAGTAAACCTCATTAATCTTTTTAAAAATTGTGTTACTTCCGTTTTTTCTTTATCTATCTATCGATCTAGCTATCACTCTATCCTGATATATATATATATATATATATATATATATATATATATATATAATTCTCAGTCTGTTCATATCTATATGTATGTATATATATATATGGTGTATGTGAGAATGTGTGTGTGTGTGTGTGTGTGTGTGTGTGTGTGTGTGTGTGTGTGTGCGTATCTAATCGTATCTGTCTAGCTATTTAGATACCAAGCTAACACCTTTGTGTTTTTCTTTCTATCTATCTATCTGATTCTAAGTCTGTCTATCTCAGCTAAAACTTGTCTGGCTAGCCTTCTAGTTATTTAACTATATATCTATGTTTCTTTCTTCCTGACTGTCTGTACCTGTACTGTTGCCCAATGTTATCTATCTTTTAGTGTTTTTCTCTTTTGAAAACTGTCAATTTTGGAATTTCATACGATTTACTTCTTTTCTTTATGTATGAAACATGGTTTCCTCGCCGTCTATCTGTTTCGGACAGTAAGAAATAATCTTGTTATGTGAAGATTAATCAAAGCAGAGCATCATTTTCTGAAATTAAATATATATTTGCGGAGTGGCTTTTAAAAATGGTAGTGAAACAGAAAGTGAAAGTGAAACTGAAAGTGAAACTGAAAGTAAAGTTTAACTGTAGAAATGTGCGAAAAGTTATGGAACAAACCGCAGTTAAATAAAGTTATTTAAGTCAGAAAAGAAGACGTGTTAAGGGAATAGAAAGAAAGAAAGAAAGAAAGAAAGAAAGAAAGAAAGAAAGAAAGAAAGAAAGAAAACTTGATATCGGAGAGAAAGGTTAGAAAGACGAAAAATGTATAAAATACTATAAAAAAAGAAAGGGATAAAGGAAAAAAGAGTGAATTGGAAAAGAAAAGAAAGAAATAACTTTAAAAGAAAAAAAACGAAAGAAAGAAAGAAAAGAAAGTAAAAAGAATGAACGAAAAATGAGTGGAAGAAAAAAGCAAAGTAAGAGAAAGACAGAAGAAAATAATTAAAGAAGAGTGAAGTGAAAAAAGAAGACGACAAAAGGAAAGAAAAATAAGATAGAAAACTAGAAGAAATATATATATATATATATATATATATATATATATATATATATATATATACGAGACACGAGAAAGTGGGTATGACTGAGATAGAGAGAGAGAGTGAGTGAACAAAAGTAGAAACAGTGAAGGTGATTCTGTACACACGAGTTAGAAAAAGCGAGTGTTTGCGCCTTTCATGTGTGCGTACGTCATATACGTACGCCCTAATGAGTGCGGTGGAGACGGGACGGCCGCGTTTTTGTCTTTTACTTTCTTTTTTATAAATTTTTACAAGACGAATACAGTCTACTCAAGAAATCCCGGTGTCCCGAGTGATAGCTAAGTGGTTAGAATATTGAACTGGTGGCCACAAGGATTTAGATAAATCTCCTGTCCATCAAACTCTTAAAAGTACTACAATCGGACGATGCTTTTGTTTTAACAGGAAGAAAGAAATTATCATAATATTCAATTTTGTATAAGTAAAATCGTGGATCAAGTGCTTTCTTCCTGTCGTCATCAGCACTTTCTTTTGTTTTTAACTTTCAACGGATTTTTATTTCTTTCTTTCGTCTATACTTAATTGCTGACATTAATTTTGGATTATACACGTGCCTCGACTTTGACCCAAGCCTGCTTACCAAAAACGCTTGGAAGAAAAGATTAATTCTTCGAAATTATGGGACTCATTACTAATTTTTTTTTATTGTTGATAATGTCGTAATAAAGGGGACTTAATCGCGGTGTTTCTAGTAATAATTGTAGTGTTGTTGATTCAAGTCTATACAATAAGTTATGGTGGCTGCGGAGGCAGCGTCGGTGGAGGTGAAGTTAAAATTGTAGAAAGAAAAAAGAGATCGTGTTTATAGCTCAGTAATTAAAGAAGAAGAAGAAGGTTAATAAGATCTACAAGATGAAAAAGTTCTAGAACAAAAAGGAAGGTAAACATGTATGCTTACAAAAAGAAGGAATGACAGAAGGAATAACGGTCAGGAAAAAGAAGGCAGGGAGGAAGGAAGGAAGAAAAGAAAGAAAGAACGAAAGAGAGAAGAAAACAGATGATTACGGGAACAATTTGAAATAGAAAAGAAAAAACAAACGGGAAACTATACAAAACAATAGACAAGAAAAAAGAAAAAAAACTAAATGGATGTTAAGAAAGATTTGTTATAAAATCGGAACGATACAGAAAAAAAGACGAAATCAAACATAAAGACAAACTAGGAAATTACCTTAAAAGAATTAAAAAAAAGTCTACAGTCAAAGAATACAACCCGAGCAAGGGAGCCAAAATTGCTAAAACTTTTCTTTTCCAACTTAATACCAACAAGCCACAAACCACAACCAAGAAGCAGAGGTCGCACAAAAAGATTTTCATATAAGTATGACGTATGTACGTTATTACTTAACATTACTTCTTTTTATCAACTTTCCCCACTAATCTTTTACACTCTCCCCTCTTTCTCATTCTCACTCTTTCACACACCAACGGCCAAATATAAACGCACCTCTGCACACAACAAATGATTGCACGCTCAGAAACCCTTTTTCTTTTATCAGATACTAAAATGTTCCATGTTGTTTTCATTTTGTTTTTCAGTATGAACAACATGTTTGTATAATCACCTCCCCGGTTTCTCTTCTTCTCCTGTGATATACACTACCGGCCATAATTATTAGGCTACCCCAATTTTTTTTTTTTTTTTTGAAGAAATGATGTATTTCATACTATTTTTATTTTATTATATATTACCAAATGCAAATAGAATGTTTTTTTGTGTGTTATTATTACTTTGCAAAATTTTACAAGGCAAGGAAGCAAAGATGAACTCGTCCGAATCAGCCTAAATTTTCTTCATTCTTTCATTGATGAAACTAAAATATAGGTAATTATTAAATATTTATAAATCCATTTGATGCACATGTTAATATGCAATATTAACAAAAAAAATTCTATTTTCGTTTATAATTATTCACTTGTCAATAAATACTAAAAAATAGTGTGAAATACATTATTTTCTTTTTAAACACTGGGGTTGCCTAATAATTATGGCCGGTATTGTATATTGATATATGGGAAGGGTGCTGAAATGTTATAGGCTCTAATCAATTTTAACATATGACAAAATGAACAAAATTTGGGCAGGTATCTTTTCCTATTCCATTCGATAAATTTTCAATGCCCCCCTGATTTTACAAGTGCCATGATATATATATATATATATATGTGTGTGTGTGTGTGTGTGTGTGTTTATCTGCGCGTGTGCATATATATATATGTGTGTGTGTGTGTGTGTGTGTTTGTGTGTGTATATATACATATATGTCTGTGTGTGTATGTATATATATATATATATGTTTTTAATATGTATGTGTGTTTGTGTTTGTGTGTGAACAGGTTTTTTTAAATATAAAAATGATTTTCGAAAATTTAATAAAAACAAATTACTGGTTAGGACATGGTTCTAAGTTATTAAAATAAATGAAAAACATTTGCAACTTTGTTTAAATGTTTCTTTTTGTTGATTTATTTTTCAAAGTTTAAATTTAAATTTTTATCATTTGTGCCAACTCTGAACATGTCCACACCAAAGTGAAAAGTTGTTTTGTGTAGTGCAATTTGCGAAGCGTAACCTTAAAATAATAATCTATGAACTTTTTCTCCTATTCAGTAATGGGTTGAATGTGTCTCTGTCTCTTAGCTGTTGTCTTAGTTTCCAAATGTTTTCTTTCTTTTTGAAAAACCATATTTTATGGACTCTCCTGTCGATTTCGACGTATGAGTGTCTAACTTAGTTAGACTGTCACACAAAGAATTGTTTAGAGTGGTGAAGGCTTGTGTAGCACCATCCACACTTTTTGAAACTGCTAATAACAAACAATCGGTGCAGAAGTTCGCCACGGATCGCATGAACAACAGACCTCAGTTATTTAACCCATAACTGGAGGCAATGGACGGATTAATACCTTTCCCAAGGTTACTGGTGCGCAAGTGAATGCAGAGTGTTCGACTGGAATTGGAACTCGGCTCACCAATTTCCCTTTCCAAGCCGACATCCACCGCACCTTAACGCACATCCGTCCATGGACGCATATATATATATATATATTGTTCTATGTTTATAGAACAACTCGGAGGTTCATGCGTTTTGCAATTGTCAGGTGCATATTTCAAATTGACAGTTTAATAAATTTTAATTTAAGTTCAGTTGATGTGCATGTGAATTAAATCTTATAGACTTAACACGTCACTCAATAAATCCCGGGCATGTCATAGATGGCGCCACTAACAAAAAATCTATATTAATTTTTAATAACCCCATATATGCATATGAAACGATACATATTCCAGTCTCTATTTAATCTGTAATGACTCATACTCTCTCTCTGTCTCTCTCTGTCTCTCTCTCTCTCACACACACACACACACATATGTATATATTTACAGACAGACAGACATACAGAGGAAAAGAGAGAGAAAGTGAAAGACACATTAGCCTATAGAAGTCCTTAAAACATACCGAATTAATGAAAATACTAATCGCTGAATGACTTTAAATATAGACACTGAAAAACCCCAACAAGAATTTTTTCTCTCTTTCTCTGTCTGTCTGTCTGTCTGTCTGCCTGTTTGACTCTCTCTCTCTCTCTCTCTCTCTCTCTCTCTCTGTAACTCCCACCCTCTCAATCACTCTCTGACTCTATGTGTGCGGGTGTGTGTGTGCGTGTGTGTGGCGGGGGGTACACATCTGGCTCAATAAGACTATAACCTGCCATGTAATTAGATAATAGATAATTTTCGTCCGAAATATTAAGTTTAATGTTAGTTACAGGTGATTATTATTTAACACCGAAGGATGAGCCTTGACAAAGAAGGAGCTTATGTTGAAAATTCTATATTCTTTGGGTAAAACGTATGCATTTTCGTTTTTGCTTTATGTTAAGGATTTAATAATTTACCTATACATATACATTTTTTTCCGTATGACATATGTAATATTTGTTCGTACATCTATATACATAAAAAGGTAGATAAGTATCTATGCTTACCATTGGAAGCGGAATACATTAGTAGTTGTGTTTAAGTGAGTATTTATTTATCGATAGGTCGATATGTAAAGGTTGAAATATCTATATCTACCGACAGTAAAATGCAAACTTTTATTAACACAGATATGTCCCGATCAACTTTCCAGAGAATTGGCGAAAGAAATTACCAGTTATCATAATTTTGTCGGAAAACCTCTGTCGCTCACTCCATCACTCTCTCTCTCCCTCTCTCTCACTCTTTCTCTTTCTAATTATATATATATATATATATATAAATACATATATATGTATGTGTGTCTGTGTGTGCGTATGCGTGTGCGTGTGTGTGCTGTAAATAAATATATGTATATATGTGTGTCATGCAGTATATATCATAAAATAGGCATGCGGGTCGATATATATATATATATATATATATGTGTGTGTGTGTGTGTGTGTGTGTGTGTGTGTGTGTGTGCACACATGTATGTGTGTGCGTGCATGCATACATAGATGAATTTATATTACATATACAAATATATATAAACGTATAAGCGTACATTTATACAAGGTTACATAAAAAACATATATATATAATTTATTGATGTAATTTAAGTTTATATATATATATCTAATTTGTATATATGTATATTGAATGTTTGTATATAAGCATATATATATATATATATATATATATATATATATATATATAGATGCTTAGGGGTAGAATAACCGACTGACACCAATTAGGTCGGGTTTCAATCCTGGGTTAGGAAGCGACCGGAGTCTAAGCTGTACTGATGAGCTGTAATACAGCGAAACAGATCTGTCTGTGGAGGACTATATATATATATATATATATATATATATATATATAACGATTACATAATTATATATATATAAATTTGTATATTTCTAAAATTACTCTGTAAAAATGGATGTATTATATGTACAGGCTACAAATTATGATCTATTTTGGGATTTGATTTTAAAATGCCATTGAAGCAGGGAACTGGCCGGTCCCCATACAAAGTTAATCTTTGTAAGTCCACTCCCTGCTTATTTATTTATTTATTTATTTATCTATTTATTTATTTATTTATTTATCTATCTATCTATCTATCTATCTATCTATCTATCTATCTATCCCACGCTATCATTATCTATCTATCTATCTATCTATCTATCTATCTATCTATCTATCTATCTATCTATCTATCTATCCCACGCTATCATTATCTATCTATCTATCTATCTATCTATCTATCTATCTAAATGTGGTCATATATATCAATATATCCATATAGTGTGTGCTGGAGAAATTGGCGCCTAAATTGCACAACAAAAACAATAACATATCTCATTTTAACGGTTACCAAAATTACAAAAAAAATATTTCGAACTATTAAAGTGTAAATTTATTTAAGAAAATCGCAATTAGTTTCAAACCACGGCCTTTAGACAACTTCGGGATTACTGCAACGTTTCTGAACAGCGAACTTCTTTAAATTGATGAATGCTGCCATAATCCTTGCCTTCAGTTCATCTTTGGTGTTACAAAGAGGTTTGTTGGTCTCTCGCTCAACTGTGTCCCACACATGATAATCAAGAGAGTTGTGATCCAGGGAGTCAGGTGTAAGGAGTGAGGTGGTCGGAGAAATTGTCTGACAGGCATGACTGATATCTCCTACTTGCGTGGCACGGTGCAGTGTCCTGTTGCCAGATATAGCGTGTTCCAGAAGCCACCCTCTTGACACAGAGTGGCACTCTCTTCGCGAGGCATTTGATGCAGGCCTTCGTGTTGAGTCTGAGGTACTCACCAACAAATTTGCTTCTTTTTCTTTTAACCTTCATAATCACCATTAAACTCATCGAACTCTTTCCGAATCCTATGCACTGTCCACAGACTGACACCCAAACCCTCTGAAATGTTTGTATTAGAGCTTCCGATGCCAATTCCCATGTGAATTGCGTGATGTTTGCTCTTTTTCACAAACCAAATGACCAACTGATCCTACTACACTGTGCAATTGACAAAATCAAAAACAAACAATGCGCATGCGTGAAATTAAAATTATAATACGACGAAAATTTACCCATGTATGTATGTGCACCCTGTCTATCTATCTATCTATCTATCTATCTATATATATATATATATATATATGTGTGTGTGTGTGTGTGTGTGTGTGTGTGTGTGTGTGCGTGTGTAACTGTTAATATCTATCTATCTATCTATCTATCTATCTATCTATCTATGTCAGCCTGTTCATTATCTATCTATCTATCTATCTATCTATCATCGCATCTGTTCTAATTTGTTCATGTATATTAATTTATCTATCTATCTATCTATCTATCTATCTATCTATCTATCTATCTATCTAGTGAAGTCTCTCAATTATCGTTATTTGCCTTGTAAAATTTTGCAAAGTAATAATAACAAAAGAACTATTCTATTTTCATTTAGAATTATCCACTTGGCAATAAATACTAAAAATAGTATGAAATACATATTTTTTTAAAACTGAGGTGGCCTAATAGTTATGTATAGTAGTAGTAGTGTATATCAAATCAAAGAGTGAAATAAAGATTTAGTTTATATTTTGTTTGAATAAAGTGTTTATTTGATGTTTCATCTGTTTTTACATATTTAAAATGTCTTCCTTTTATACATTTCTCAGTAATATAATATCTATCTATCTATCTATCTATCTATCTATCTATCTATCTATCGCATTCTGTTCATATCTATCTATCTATCTCATTCTGTTCATATCTCTCTCTCTCTCTCTCTCTCTATATATATATATATATATATATATATATATATATATATAGTCATCCACAGACAGATCTGTTTCGCTGTATCACAGCTCATCAGTACGGTTAGACATCCGATTGCTTTTTACCCAGGTTTGAAACCCGATATATATATATATATATATATATATATATATATATATATTTAAAACAACATGCTTGGCCACATACACAGTTTCGGAAAACCCTAGTTGAAAACAGAACTATACAATAAAAACAATAAACAAAAACTAACACTTCTCGAAGCTATATTCATGAAACAGTTGAGACCTAACCTGAACAAGGTAAACTATGAAATCTCCACAAATATCCTTAAATGCCTATAATTAATAACAGAAGCCATTGGTTTATTCCAATGCCTTCTCATACTTGATATTTTTTGTTTTCACGCTCGCGTGGTCATGTGTGACGTCACGAGCTGTGATACGACATTCGCTTCCAGCGTCTTAAATGCACGAGTTTGTTGTTGCTTGGAAATCTTCCATGTAAACAAAAACAGTTTGTCATTACGCTTTGTCCGTGGTTATAATATACAATGTAATTTGACATCTTTGAAAATGGCTAATGTAAACCGAAAGCTTAGAATGGATTATTAAACATCAATATTTCTTTCTTTATTTAATGATAATGGTATTAAGAGCATCAGAGAACATGAAAAAAAAATTACATGAAATAAATAAACTTTTCAATATTATTTAATGAAACATGCATTAATATATATATATATATATATATATATATATATATATATATATATATATATATAATGAAAAATGTAGTTTTAAAGTATATTATATTTATGAGGAAACGTACTCAATGTCAGGCATAGAACGTGTGTAAATGGAATCGATCTCTTTGATTTATTCACTATATAAACTTCTATAAGTTCACACACTGCTACAAACACACAGGCACACAGTTAAATATGAATGAAGATGGCGGTGTAAAATACAGAGAGAGGGAGTGAGGGAGAGGATAGATTAAAATAGTGGGGATCAACATAGATAGGTAGACAGATATGAACAAAGTTAGAAAAATATGAACAGCCGAAGATAGAAAGATATATATAAGAAAGCATATGATAGATAGATAGATAGATAGATAGATAGATAGATAGATAGATAGATAGATAGATAAATGAACAGACTGGGATAGATAGATAGATAGATAGATAGATAGATAGATAGATAGATATGAACAGACTGAGATAGATAGATAGATAGATAGATAGATAGATAGATAGATAGATAGATAGATAGATATTAACAAACTGAGATAGGAACATAGATAGATAGATAGATAGATAGATAGATAGATAGATAGTAGAACAGACTGAGATAGATAGATAGATAGATAGATAGATAGATAGATAGATAGATAGATAGATAGATAGATAGATTAATTAACAAACTGAGATAGGAACATAGATAGATAGATAGATAGATAGATAGATAGATAGATAGATAGATAGATAGATAGATATTAACAAACTGAGATAGGAACATAGATAGATAGATAGATAGATAGATAGATAGATAGATAGATAGATAGATTAATTAACAAACTGAGATAGGAACATAGATAGATAGATAGATAGATAGATAGATAGATAGATAGATGTGAACAGACTGAGATAGATAGATAGATAGATAGATAGATAGATAGATAGATAGATAGATAGATATTAACAAACTGAGATAGGAACATAGATAGATAGATAGATAGATAGATAGATAGATAGATAGATAGATAGATAGATATTAACAAACTGAGATAGATAGATAGATAGATAGATAGATAGATAGATAGATAGATAGATAATGAACAGACTCAGATAGATAGATAGATAGATAGATAGATAGATAGATAGATAGATAGATAGATATAAGTGAGTGACAGAGAGAGAGAGAGAGAGAGAGAGAGATTTATAGGCCGGTTACTGAACTTTGAAGAATAAAAAAAAAAAAGAGGAAACGCTAATAATCTTGGAAAAAAAGATTCTTAATATTTCTTATACATTAATTAGCCTTTTGGCTAAACTGGCGCCCAAGGAGAAATATTTTAAATTCATTTTATGTATGCCTGATAAACACAAATACTTAATAACTATCTACATGTGTGTAGGTGTGGATTTTTAATGCGTTTGATTTCTCTGACCATAAATATTTTTTTTTATCACGAACCTCACCAACCTTGTGTATAGCTCATAAATTGCAAAATGTTAGTCACTTCTAATGTGGTAAATATACCAGAAAAAGTATTGCAATTGACGAACTTAATTCAGATTCCGGATAAGGCAGTTGGTTCTCTCTTTACTCTGATATCTTCAGTAAGGCATGTGTCTACAGTTCCCTGCACATAAGATAAGTTGCAGAAAACAAAACAAAAAAAAGTGGTCAGCTCTAGGATTCTTCCTTGCTACCTGGTGAAATGTAACCAGATAAAACTTGTCGCATGTCGCTCTGGGAGGAGACAGTGACCGCCAATTAAACAACCATTTTCCATTCTTGAAATGCTTCAAAGCACAGGTGAATTTAGCCAGGTCTGCTAGTGCCATGCTGATCACTACAAGCTGCCGTTATTCGAACAAAAATAGTACCACAGAATAAAACTAGTTATCTTGATACATACTTTAAAGAGACAATGATTCTATATTTGGCTACACCTGAACACTAACTCGAGAGATATCATAAGCGAATCGTTCCAAGCATATCATACCAAAGGTGCAATGGATCGTTCAAGTCGGCTATAAGATTACCGTTATTCACTATTAATCTAAAGCAGTGTTTCTCAAATATTTTTACCCTATGAAACACTTTCACCATGAGTCAGAACGTCATTTCCAAGACTGACCGTTTAAAATTCGGCATTCCAAATAAAACGCATATCTTATTAGACATCTTTAGTCTTTTCCATATATATTTGTATGGATAATTTTTATAGTAAAGTTTTACAAATTTAATATCAACAGAAATTGTTAATGGATTTTTAAACTTGAGTACTAATACAGTGATCTGTCTTAATTCGCATCTAATTATTATATAAATAAACTGAAGGATGCGTCAATAAACAAAAAATTCAATTGAATGCCAGGATATTGTAATTCAACAAACAAAAATTTAATAAACGGTCAGGGTATATAAATCGATTTTATTCCGAGGCAGATGAAAAACTTGGGAAAAGTAAAAGCTTCCCTCTCCCCACCTCCCTGAAACGCTGCAGTTGCCTTCTGGGTTATTTCCTCCTCCTGGTTAAGAACCCCTAACATAAACTCAGTTCATGCCATCATCTATAATTCAGGTTAATTAAATTTAATAAATTTATCATCCTATTTAATGTCAAATGGATTTCTTGTAAGACAAAGGTCACAATGTATAAAAAGAGAAATAGTTCCGATTGACAATAACCAGAAATGTAAGCATTTGTAGACAATATACGCCGAATAGGTTGCCTCTTTTGGGTGGCTAAAGCCTTTTTTCTGAGCACTGTAGTCAGTTTACACCAGCGATTCCCAAACTGGGGGGAAATTTGAAGCTACCAGGGGGAAATAATTACACTACCTTCTTCTTCTTCTTCTATGTGCCCTGTCCCTTCAGGACGTAGGCGATCATGGATCTCCACGTCTCCCTATCCCTTGTGGCTCTTAGTATGTTTGCTCCTGTTGCTCCTGGCAACCTCCGTTCCGTCATCCACCTGATCAGACTTTGCAGATATGTTATCCGCTGCCTTCCGCTGTCTCTCCTTCCTTCTATCTGACCAGTCAGTATCAGGTTCTCCAGGCTCTCCTTCCTCATTGCATGTCCCAGGAACTTCAGTTGTCTCTTCCTGATGCTCAGCATCACTAAAGAAAAAAAATCTCAGATGGATTTTCTCATGTCTAAGAGAGAGAGAGAGAGAGAGAGAGAGAGAGAGAGAGAGAGAGAGAGCACCTGTTGCAAACAAAAGTCCTTTTATTTGTTACTAACCGCTCTCTATGGCTATAGTTAGTTGTTACTAACTGCTCTCTATCCACTTTACTCTGTAACTATAAGTTTATCAGTATATTTGTACATTTGAAAAATAAATTAGTAAACAGTCTTCATGTGTTTTAACTGAAATGTGGTTCTACAGAAGGATGCTGCGGATATCATGGACCGAGTATGTGAGCAATGATGAGGGTTTGGAAAGGATGGAAACAAAAAGAAAATTAATATTGAGCATCAGGAAGAGACAAAGTTCCTGGGACATGCAATGAGGAAGGAAGGCTTGGAGAACCTGATACTAACAGGCTAGATACAAGGAAAAAGAGACAGGGAAAGCAACGGATAACATATTTGAAGGGCCTGGGCAGGTGGATGATAGAACGGGGGTTGTGTGGTGTAAAAGAAGAAAGTGTGCTAAGAGCCACCAGGGATAGGGAGATGTTGAAGACCATGATCGAATACGTCCTGAAAGGACAAGGCACATAGAAGAAGTGTTTTAACTGCTCTTTCTCTCATACACATGAAGGGGGAAATCTGGATGGTTGAACTGGGTGTAGGGGGAACTCAAAGAAAAAAGTTTGGAAACCACTGGTTTACACGCTCCATCATAAAATGGGGGTTAGGGTTAATGTTTTATTGTCATTCCTTTTTGTATTTTGTATGTTTGAGTATGCAGACCCCACGATCATAGACATGTTTTGTAACGTATTAGGGTTGTGGAGACAGCGTAAGTATGACAGCAGTAGAGCATATAAAAATAAGCACACCCACACATACACACACACTAGTGGAGGAGACAATTAGAAGCAATATATTATTAATATTTATCAATACGTTTGGGATTAGCATTGTATTGTTTTTAGAATATCGCTTAGACCAGTATTATCTTGTTCTGTTAAATCAATACGATAAGGATGTTCGTCCAACTGCAGTCGTTAAACAGGGGGCAAACCGTCAGAGAAATAGGATAATAGGCAGTCAGGCGCGTGTCCCTGACTTTTGGATTCTTGTAACGAATTTTAACGATTGATATATTTTGTATTTCTTAGTATTTTCTAGTGAAACGCATCAAATCATAAATCGCATGAATTTAATTGTCCTATTCAAATTTATTTCTATTATATTTCATTTTATTTTATTTTATTTTTATTTTTATTTATTTTTTTAATTTGATTTCCTGTTTTGGTTGTATAAAGATATTTGTATTTTATGTATTTGTGCGTGTATGTTCGTTTTAAATATATATTGTTGTTGTTCTAAAACACGGTTTTACTTTCCTATGGTTTCAGCTACCAGTCATCTCCAAAGCACACAATTCCTAAATTTAATATTAATACTCTCCTCAAAGTGTAACAAATTATATACACTTTAATTTTCTTTTTTTATTAGAGAAACCATTGTCGGCCATTATTAATCATTTTCGATAATTATTTGCTTTCATTTTAATCTTTTTTTCTTTTACTAAAGCATTGTTGACCACAATTAGAAATACTAAATACTTCTACAAATAGAATAAAGATCGTCACAGATTTGTATATATTTTTTCTTTATAAATAAAAATTAATTATTTCTAGTTTCAGACACTAGCTTATTTATTTGATATTCGTAAAGGCTTCATGTGTCTACAGATATTTTGCAAAATGGGTTTCTATAAAGTATCTATACTCTTTCAAAGGGATAAACTAGACAAATCTCTCTCTTTCTCTCTCTCTCTCTCTCTTTCTCTCTCACTCTCTCTCTTCTCTCTTTTTTAATTCTTTGTCTCTTCTTTTCATTCACCCTTCCTCATTTTAATAATTTCTTTCTCTCTCTCTCTCTCTCTCTCTCTCTCTCTCTCTCTCTATCTATCTATCTATCTATCTATCTATCTATCTATTTATTACTTTTTGCCTCTTCTCTTTGTCTGGCATTTATAACTTGCCATAAAGAAGTTTTGTCTAATTAATAAAAAATTTAAAAAATGTGTGTGTGCTTTGCTGCTAAAGTATATATATATATGTGTGTGTGTATATATATTTGTGTGTGAGTGAGTGTTTATGTAAAACATACGTCCGCGTGTGTCTAAAGCATATATAAATAAAAAAATTAGATATTCTACAATTTTATGGGTAATACGTATTTCGCAGGCAAAATTTGCTGCTCTTCAGACCCAAATGATACACAGTTAAAATTTTTTTAATATTAACTGCTGTGTCATTTTGGTCTGACGAGCAGCAAGGTTTGCCTGCGAAATACGTATCACCCATGAAATTGTAGAATATCTAAAAATTTTCTAAATTATATTATTCTGTTAAATTAAATAAATAAATTTAACATTGAGTTCTTTTGAGTTCGTCTCCATCGGAACTTACCTGACTTATATGCCAAGTATTCTACGTTATATATATATATATATATATATATATATATATATATATATATATCAGAATGCAGTGTGGGTATAGAAGAATCGAAAGGAGTATCCTGTATATACAGTGGTAGGATAACTCTCTAAGAGAGTTCTAAATATATATGTAGATAAATATATAAATAGAGGAAATATAAGAAAAATTATGGCAGACACGTTATTTCATGGTAAATCGGAAGTATAGGCCTATTTCAGGCAAACCATCATCAGCTTCTTTCTTTATTTTACAAATGATTTTACAAGGATTTAAAATTTTGTAAAATCCTTTGTAAAATAAAATAAAGACGGAAGCTGATGATGGTTCGCCTGAAATAGGCCTTAACTTCCAATTTACCATGAAATAACGTGTCTGCCTTAATTTTTCTGATGTATATATATATATATAAACACGCATTTAAGCACGCAAAAATGTAGAAAATACAAGTGTCATAGCCTCATCCACTTGCAATGAAAGATAAACAATAATGGAAAAACTAATAATAAAAAGCAAAACCCAATACTTAGAAAAATTCACGAAGAACACGGTCAAAATATAAAGACAATGTTTGAAAATAACAATTTTTCTATGACGTCAGACAGATGCATAAAAACAATCCACACATTCCAAAAATCAAAATTCATATCGACCTAGATAATGGGTAAATAAATAGCCGAAAGCGCTCGAATCTGTTGAACTTTTGGAGAGTTTTTACACACTTTCTGTCCCGAAAAGAAAACATTTGTACAAACACAAGAATAATTAAATAAAAAGCATAATCGCACTACCAAGTCAGTGGTTTTTACGAAAAAAAATACATACATATATATATATATATATATATATATATATATATACTAGCAGTTTAGCCTGATTTCACTCGGGTAGTTTAAGGAATAATAAGAATAAAAAACATATGATGAATTTACATAGCAAATACTTACACAACGTCCACCCTCGTCACTTTTATAGATAGAGATAACAATGTGGAATATCTCTATTGGATTAGGGTGGGAGGTGGAGGGGCAACATATATAGATATAGATAATAAAAAGTGGGGTGATCGATTCTATATGAAAATCAATACATAAACTGATCCCTGTATGCATATAATTAAAAATTTATATACATAAAAAGATTTTGCGGCTCTCAATGTATTTACATACACACTCTCATTGATACTGAGCACTTTAATGTAAAACTAAATTTTGATCATATATATATATATATATATATATATATATATATATATATATATATATATATACAGACACAATTTCTCGTTTGTTTATCGTTACTTGAACGGGCTTATAACTCTCTGGGTTTCAATTACTGGTAGTGGATGCGCATTGCTGACGAGTCCCAAATGTAGGACGAAACGACTGTCCAGTGCTTTCTGCATTCTGTCGAAGTTTAGTAAAACTCGTTGAATTACATATATATATATATATATATATATATATATATATATATTGCTATAAACATTATATTTAGTTTAAGCATATACTGCATTAGACATCCCTGTTTTTTAAACATCGTAATTTAAGGCCTTGGTCATGCACAAATCCTAATTAAAGAAATGTACCTTTCGGGAGGATTCGAACCTGCGTTCTATTACTAAACATGGCGTTTAAATCCTTACAAAAACCTTCTGCGTGTGTATGTCAACACACACACACACACACACACACATATATATATATGTGTGTGTGTGTGTGTGTGTGTGTGTGTGTGTGTGTGTGTGTGTGTGTGTGTGTGTGTGTGCAAGCATTTTTTTTCAAAACTATGGTTTAACCTTTGCTAGAATATATGGATAAGAGCGAAAGATAACACCAGCTGATTCTAGATTTAAACAGGTCAAGATTGTAGTGATCGTTTTAACATTCCCTTGGGTGTCTCTTAAATCAAGCTGTTGTTCGCGGTAAAAAACTGTTTATGTGGAACTTACTTCTTACCGATGGAATAGGAGGAGTGTGGTTGGTTGGCTACTTTGTCAACGGCATGGCGGGTCCTAGCCGTGAATGTCAAACCTGGTAGGACCATGTAAAACAGTATTCAGTGTTAGATCAGTGAGCGACTCGCTACATCTCACCCGTGAAAGAGAATGGTTTGAGTGTGGAAAATGATTCTTTTCCATTAACGACTTGAAAGCAATCAAAACTGGGAAGTTACGCTTGAGCAGCTCCTGCCCAGATACGGTAACAGTACTCAATTTTCGATCTGATCTGAGTCTTATAAAGGTAGGGGATAGCATGCAGAGTAAGTTACCTCCTGAAGCGGTATATGGGGCTGATCGTTTTACCTGTATCTTTAACGATGGATCGTATATATGAATTCCACTTTGGAGCCTGAAGGCCAATATCATCTCAATGTACGGAGCTTTTGTTGGTAAAATTCGCCATAATTTATGGATAAATCTCAGGGGTCAGTTCATGTATTGATTATAATAGAGAATAAATTTCCCGAATGTATATTATATCGTAACAACAGTTCATGATGGTCACAAAGTCAGGGATCAGTTTATCAATTGATTATAATAAAGTATCAATTTAGTATAATAGCCTTTTGCTTTGATCACAGCCTTCATTCTGTCAGGCATTGACAACACAAGCTTCTTCACTGTACCTAATGGTATCTCCTGCCAAGCAGATTGTATTTGTTCCCAAAGTGTGTCTTACAAAGTAAAATTAGATTTATCAATTCGAGATGGGGGGGGATAAGAAAAAAGTCAGTCATATCCAAGGATAATAGAAAAATAAGTAGTTTCAAAACAACTTGTTTAATAGAAAATAAGAAAAATTAAATATTTAATATATTCCTTTTACACCTAGTTTTAAATAATCACTATTTATTAACAATTTACTTGGCTTTTCCCCCTGTATTTGAATTTCAGTGAGGTTTTTAGGAAAATCACTCTTGTCCTAATATTTTTGCACACTACCAGTAGTGAGCAAAAGTGTTAGGACAGGGGTGATTTTAAACTTTATTTTGATGCCTCATGAAAGATAAAATAGTTATTGTACTAATACTTTTGCACAGTACTATATATATATATAAATATATATATATATATATATATATATATATATATATATATATATAAGAATAGATTTTTATTAGTTCAACAGATTGCTATCACTTTAAACGAAAGTTGTTTTTATTGGATACCTGTATTTGAGTAGACGCCCCGTTTAAGTATTAAACAGTATATTTATTTTTCTGAGAGATAAATTTATTTAACAGTATATTTATTTATTAATTTTTCATTGGTATGATGTATTTAAGACGATTCGTTGCTCCTACTGGTTGCAAAGTAAAGTCCGGAAATACTTCTAGAATCATTTATTTTATGCTAGATAAGCTCAAAGTGATTTTAAATCTGTATTCACACACATGCCCGATGGTGTAACGATAGAAGTAATCTTGTTCGAATATAAAGAAACACCTTTACGTGTAAATGGATTTGCATCAACATACTTATATATTTCACAGACATTGGCACATATATCTAGCTATATATATATATATATAGTGAGAGAGAGAGAGAGAGAAAGAGAAAGAGGAGTGAGAGAGGGAAAGAATTGAAGTCACACAATAGTCTAATAAATAGTTTAGATGTTTAATTTTGTGATTAAATATATTTTAATTTCGAATTAGTTTCCTGTTTTTTTGCTTTGGGTAAAGCATACTTTAATTATGCATTAACGGTGTCTTTCTATTGAAGACGTACACACACGCACACAGAAAGCGATAGATAGATAGATAGATAGATAGATAGATAGATAGATAGATAGATAGATAGGAACAGAGTGAGATAGATAGATAGATAGATAGATAGATAGATAGATAGATAGATAGATAGATATGAAAACCTTAAGATAGGTAGATAGATAGATAGATAGATAGATAGATAGATAGATAGATAGATAGATATGAAAATCCTAAGATAGATAGATAGATAGATAGATAGATATGAAAACCCTAAGATAGATAGATAGATAGATAGATAGATAGATAGATAGATAGATAATGAAAACCCTAAGATAGATAGATAGATAGATAGATAGATAGATAGATAGATAGATAGATAGATAGATAGATATGCCCGACGCCTGTCAAGTCTCGCAGCTTTGCCCTCTCGGCAACTCCGACCACGCTGTAGTCTCCCTCAGTATTTCTTTCCAATCTCACTCCCCCCAGGATCCCCCTACTCATAGAACCTCCTACCTCTACCAAAAAGCTGACTGGGATGCCTTTCGCGATTTCCTCTGCGACGTCCCCTGGGGAAAAGTGTTTGACCTATCAGTTGATGACTGTGCCTCTGAGGTCTCGTCATGGGTGAAAGCTGGCATTGATGCCTTCATACCCACCAGGAAGTATTGCTTAAAACCTCATTCCTCTCCGTGGTTCTCTCCGGCCTGCTCAGCCGCCATTGCCCACAGGAACCATTACTTCCATCTATTCCAGAGACAGCCAACTGATCACAATAGGCGCCTGTTCACATCCGCTCGCAGTGAGTGCAAGAGAACCCTAAATGACGCCAAACAGTTGTTTGCGGAGAGAATGCGACAGCACATAGCTGACCGCAAGTTCGGCTCCAAGGACTATTGGAGGATTTGTAAACGGGTGCTCAACAATAGGAAATCCTCAATACCTCCCTTAATCCATGGATTTGACGTTCTCACGTCATCTGCTGAGAAAGCTGAGTGCTTTGCCCGCAGATTCTCATCCAACTCCACACTCGACTCGTCCGGAGTGCACCCACCCGACTTCCCTATTAGAACTGAGGCCAAACTGCATGACGTATATACTACCCCGACAATAGTATCCAGAGTAATTTCAAAACTCGACCCCCATAAGGCGTGTGGAGACGATGGAATCCCGGTGATAGTCCTTAAGAGGTGTGTCCCTGAACTTTCCCCTGTCCTCTCTAAACTGTTTAACTACTGCCTTTCTGCTTCCTGCTTTCCTGCATGCTGGAAATTCTCCTCAGTCGTTCCTGTCTTTAAGAACTGTGGTGAACCCTCGGACCCATCCAACTATCGCCCGATCAGTCTTCTACCAATATTCGGGAAAGTGTTCGAGGCTATAATAAATGCTGAAATAGTTCATCATCTCACCGCCCACAAACTGTTCTCCGACAGGCAATATGGATTCCGATTTGACAGGTCCACAGCCGACCTGCTAACTACTGTAACGGAGTACATGCTACAGGCCCTTGATGAGTCTGACGAGGCTCGCGCGGTTGCTCTGGATATCTCCAAGGCTTTCGACAGGGTTTGGCACCCTGGCCTCCTATGCAAACTACGCGGTTATGGTATTACCGGTCGCCTGCTTGACCTAATCCAATCTTTCTTAAATAACCGCAAAATGAAGGTCGTTCTGAATGGGCGTGCCTCTTCGTCCTACAGCACGAATGCTGGTGTCCCACAAGGCTCTATCCTGGGCCCAACGCTCTTCCTTATTTTCATCAACGACCTCCCAGATGAGATCAGGTCCCAAGTAGGCATCTACGCAGATGACACTACAATATACTCCCGCTCCAGTAAGAAACCTGTCGTGGCGGACAGACAAAATCTCGCTGCTGACCTTGAGCGGGATCTACACTCTGTGGTGAACTGGGGCAAGAAGTGGCTTGTCAACTTCAATTCCTCGAAGACCAAGCTGTTGTCTGTCAACCATTACAGGCAACCTCTTCTGCCTCCCATAAGCATGGACCAGATGATTCTCCCGGAGAGTAATACACTACGCCTCCTCGGACTTACCCTGTCCTCAGACCTCAAATGGAAGCACTATATTGAATCCATAGCAAAATCTACTGCTAAGAAGATTGGGTCACTATGTCGATCCAGGATGTTTTTTCCACCTGAATCCATCCTGCATATATACAAGTCAACCATCCGTCCGTGCATGGAGTACTGCTGCCATTTATGGTCAGGTGCCCCTGCCGTTCTCCTCAGTGTTCTCGACAAGCTCCAAAGGAGAGTCTGTAATGTGATAGGTTCTGATCTGGCGACTCGTCTGCAGCCACTTTCCCATCGTCGAAATGTGGCCTCCCTCTGTCTCTTCTATAAATACCTTCATGGCTTCTGCTCGGATGAGCTTAAGTCACTGATGCCTCCTCAACAGGTGTTTACCCGTTCAACCAGACTGGCAACTGGGTCCCACCCATTCACAGTCAGGTTAGCCAAACGCAGACGACAATTCTACTCCAGCAGCTTCCTCTCTCGCACTTCCCGCCTGTGGAACTCACTCCCGTATTCTTGCTTTCCTGACGGCTACGACCTCCAGAAATTTAAAAGCAAAGTTAATACTCACCTACTAACCACTGGCCTCTAGCTCTCTCCCCTCCCCTGTATAACCTTCCCTTTCTCTCCGCCCATGTACCTGTCATTGCACCTGCTTTCTCAGTTTTCTATTGTTCCTTTCTAACTAGCTTGTACTCCTCACTCTTTTCTAATTAATCTTTCTACATTTATGTAACCCCCTGCACATCAGTGGCGTTTCTGCCTTGCTCGGGGTGAAATGATTAAAAAAAAAAAAAAAAAAAAAAAAAAATGCATAGACAAATAGTTAGATAGATTTGGTGTAGATATATCTTTTTGTTCTTTACAATCAGTGTTTTGTGTTCCTTGATATTAAATGTGCGTTGCCAGGGGCAAGGGAGACAATTCATCCCACTGGCCGAGGCTTCCGCGCTTCTCAGTGACATGCAAAAACCTTGTTTCTCGCTATAACATTTCTTAGCCAGTTTTTGTCCAGGTTTTACACCTGAAAATAAATGGCAATGCCTTTTAAAAATAGATTTAGTCAGTTTTTGATTTCACAGCTTTTGATTTTTCGACGGAAGAATAAATAAATCCTTCCTCTTAGCAAAAACACAAACAAGAAAGAAATGTAATTATTTTCATTAAAATAGATTTGTTTTAAAAGTAGCTTTTGATATTGAAGTGAAAGACTTATTTCGGACCTAAAAGTTGAAGATTACATTTGCACCAAACATTTTTTAAAAATGCCGATTTAAATTGAAACCAAATATATTACAAGCATGCAGTATCTATCTACCTATCTCAGTTTATTATTCATCTCAGTTTAATTTCTTTCTTTCTTTCTTTCTTTCTTTCTTTCTTTCTATCTATCTATCTATCTATCTATCTATCTATCTCAGCTTGTTCATATCTATATATCTATCTAATTGTATATATTTCTTTTTCTTTCTTTCTTTTTTACGTTCTTTCTATTTCAGCTTGTTCAAATATATATATATATATCCATTTATACATCGCTCTCTATTTCATTCTTTTTATCTATCTATCTATCTATCTATCTATCTATCTATCTATCTATCTCAGTCTGCTATCTATCTATCTATCTATCTATCTATCTATCTATCTATCTATCTATCTATCTATCTCAGCTTGTTCAAATTTATATATCTTTCTATCTATTGCTTTCTCTTTCATTATCTTTCTACACATAATCAAACTTCGTATTCTATCCAGAATGATACTCTCTCCCCTCCCTCTCTCTCTGTGATTCGATTTGTTTGTGGCAGGTGCCCTAATGAATCAAGTTCTGATGAGACTGCTTTACGAATCCGTTGCGGTAAAGAAAACCAGCTCTGCTAAAATCGAATTCATTTCCACCCTCATTAATTCTATACTTTCAGAAATTGATCCTTAGACGTAAGTATATTCTACGTATTAATCGATGTTAACGCTAGTTAGGCGTGACATATAAAACAAATAAACCCACTAGTTTAATTAACAATTACTGATATTTTTCCATAAAATATCCCATGTAGTTTTATTTTATTTATTGCCTGTAACTTTTGTTTCTATAGAATTATCTCCCTTACACATGTTGGTTTCATAATAGATTTAAATTACGATCCATAAGCTATTTGGACACCCGACGGATTGTAATGGTTAGCAAGCGTGTCTCGCTAGGATAATTACGAATGAGTTTGATCCTCACTGGGTGACACATCTTAGAGAAAAACTATAATTGCGCTTAGAGAAAAACTATAATTGTAACCAATTAACTATCCATTCTGGTTCCATTTAAATATTAGATTTTATTTAGTATCTATTTTACTGATGACCAACGATTTTTTTTTTTTGTTTTTAGATTTTCCGAGATTCGTTTTTTTTTTTCTGGTTTCAAAAGAGAGAATTTAAACATTAACAATCTATTGTCATCTGAACGGCTTTTGCCCTTCATAATCTATTATCTATTTTTATTTTGTGGCATGATATATATATATATACATATATATATATATATATATATATATATATATGTCACACTCAAAAATAAATATATATATATATATATATATATATATATATATATATATATATATTGTGTGTATTTTGGCAGCATTTTTTCATTAATGCAGGTTTCATTGAATAATATAGACAAGTTTTGTCTATTAATTTTGTGTAGGATCCGTTCATACCGTCTGATATACTTGATGGTGATGTCGTTAAAAGGCAACAAGAAATCACAGTATTTGTTGAATTTTTTATCGGGTCTAAGCTTTCGGCTCACATAAGCCATTATCAAAGAGTAAATATTAACACACAGTAAACATAGAACATTTAAGCTATTAACAATAAAGATAATTGAATTGAAAATATAAGTCCATCCCTACCATATATATATATTTTTTGTTTTTGCTTTTGAGTGTGACATCTTCACAATTTTTTGAAAATTCCTCCATTCAGCCTACCAACGTATTTCTATCTAAACGCTATAAAGGCAATTATAATTTTTTTTTAGGCTGAGTCATAAATAATTTCCGATTCATTTTGACGTACTCAGGCAAATCCAAAATAGGATCTGCAATATAATCGGTTTTGAAATGGTAGCCCAGCTTCAGTCAATTACTCTCCGACGTGATGTGGCTTCCCCACTGTTTTTTCCCACAAATATTTTTATAGAAACTCTTCTGACAAAATTTCCCCCATGACACCCGATCATGGGTTAACTCTAGTTGAATTCCTTGCATTCACTTACGCACAAATACCGTTGGGAAAGGTATTAATCCGTCTCTTCCCTCCATTTATGGATTAATTAATAGGGCAGGTTGGGTTCTATAGCCTTGGCTAGCAACCAGTCTACCGTAGAAAGTAATGGCAACCTACTGCGGGATAAACTTCTTCCAAGACAGTCTCTTTCGATACATGATCGCTTAAAGCGTGTATCACGTATGGCATTTAACTGACTGAATATTTTACTGGACATAAAATGAGGGATCAATTTTATATTGTTACGAAGTGATAAACTAAAAACTAATCACTACTTTATAATATAATACATCGCTTCCTCCTCTAGCTATGAGTCAAACAACAGAACAGATGGGGTTCTATAGCCTTGGCTGGCAACCAGTCTACCGGAGAAAGCAATGGCAACCTACTGTGGGATAATCTTCTGCTCAGTCAGACATGTTTCTTTCGAGACATGATCGCCCAAAGCGTGTATCACGTATGGCACTTAACTGAATGATTCTATGAAGATTATGGTTCCAGTTCAGAAATCCTCTGTCAAAAAGGAATCCTTTCTACAGCCTCTGCTTCTTATAGACAGCGGTCTGTTTAAACCCTCGGGTTTGCGTCGTGATGGTTTCAGGCGGAGTGTGTTTTGCGCGTTAAAGCCCATCCTTTAGAAGTGTAGGATTCTTGCTTCGATAAGGTGAAGCAAATCAACTCCAAATGAAAAACACCGCTTGTCATTCGCAAATTGATTGGCCAGCATTGTTCCCGTCACACCAGATGCTCACACAATTACCACGTCGAAACGAGAGGTAAACTCAGATTAGATCTTACCACAAGAAAATTATTGGAGTAAATTGTTTTATCTCATGAACAGGAATGCCTGAATTGCTCCTACTCTCTTCTCCAGTGGGCTTACAAAACGGGAGGCACTGACCACAATACGTGTGAATCTATCGTGATGTTATGAATGGCTCCTCATAATGAGACACCGGAGAACAGAGATCGATTTTCAGTCGGCTTCGTTACAGTCAATTTTTTTTTATAATCGTGTCGCCCCAAGCAAGGCATTTTACTGCCACTGTTTTGCAGGGGTTATATAGGAGGAAAGTTATAAGAAAGAGTGACAGGTTATAGGGGTTGTCAGGAAGTGGGTAAGCGAAGAATGAGAATACTGATGAGAGTAGAGTGGATGGAGAATAGAGCATGATAGAAGGATGAATGTGGCCATAAAGAGAGGGATCAGTTTATATATTGATTGCAATAAAGAATTGATCCCCCACTTTATAACCACAATATAATTGTGTAGAAATTTTTCTTTTTTTTATAATCATATCGCCCCAAGCAAGGCATTTTACTGCCACTGTTTTGCAGGGGTTATATAGGAGGAAAGAGTGACAAGTTATAGGGGGTGTCAGGAAGCGGGTAAGAGAAGATTACTGTTGCTATGAAGAGAGGGATTATTTTATATAGTGATTGTAATGAAGAATGGATCCCCCACTTTATATCCACATTATAATAGTATAGAACTTTTTTTATAAACATATCGCCACAAGCAAGACATTTTACTGCCACTGTTTTGCAGGGGGTTACATAGGAGGAAAGTTATAAGAAAGAGTGACAGGTTATAGAAGGTGTCAGGAAGTGTGTAAGAGAAGGATGAGAATACTGATGAAAGTAGGATGGACGAAGAAAGGAGTATGAGAGAGAGGATTCACTTTAGTGAGATAGGAGATGACTATTGACTTTACACTTAAATTCTCTGAGATTGAGGCTCTCGGGGAAACAAGTAAACAGAAAAGAATTTTCGCGGGAAGTGCGAGAAGAGAAACTGTTGGAGTAGAATCTGCGTTTATAATTTATTGGTCTCACAGTAAAATGGTGGGACCGTGTTGCTATCTTGTGGCTCAAGTAAATTCATATATAGGGGCACCAGTGAGCTAAGTTCATCGGAGCAGATGATGTCTTCAGGTGATTTGCAAATCGCCTGAAGACACCACTAATGTTAGGAACCTAGGTCGTGTAATAACTCGTTTACAAATGGAAAAAAGATACATATATATATATATATATATATATAGAGAGAGAGAGAGAGAGAGTCATCCGCAGACAGATCTGTTTCGCTCTATCACAGTTCATCAGTACGGTTAGACATCCGATTGCTTTTTACCGAGGATTGAAAACCGACCGAATTGGCGTCAGTCGGCGATTCTACCTCTGGGCCATGGGCGCTCGTTAGAAGTGGAGTTGACCTTTTAGTGTGTATAATATCATTATACACGGCCAATAGACAGAGTGCTCCAAGTGAATAAAGAACTAAGAAAGTATTAACAACGTTCAAAACATTAATTTAAAACAGTGCTCAATATAGAAATAGAGCTAAGAATATTTATTATAAACTATAGTTCAGAACATGTACAATTTACAATTTACTACAAAAGTGTACATTTTTCGATGTCGAAACAAAATATACACTTCTGTAGTCAATTGTACATGTTCTACATTATATATGTATTAGTCATCCACATGCAAGCCTGTTTCGCTGTATCACAGCTCATTAGTGTGGCTAGATACATTCATTTGCTTCTGGCCGATTTGTGTTAGTCGGTGTCGCTACCCACTAAGTCATAGGCGCATAGAATCCGAGAGAGGAAATTTTAACGTGTTTTATATAAGCAGTGTCTACATAGATTAGTCACCGAAAGAAATCTTCATTTCTGAAGAGTCACGCATATATATATATATATAGCAGAAGTGGAAACTCTTTATTCTTTATTTATCTGTAAATTCGGATAAAACTTCGTGGGGAAATAGTCATTTTCAACATGTCATTTTAAGTCATACATTCTTTGACCCGTTATAAACAGCAGAGAATGAGGAAAAATTCTAAGCCCAGAGGTTAGCTTAGCTAAAAGATGTTGGAATGTATTGGTTTTCATTGGGTTGGGCTGGGGTGGGGGAGGAATTTAGTAGTAATTTCACCTTAGTAGTGGGGGGTACGTGGCCTGACCCTTGAGTTAGTAGTGGTAGGTAGTGGGGAAGGAACTGCTTGGCCAAATTTTTTTTAAAAATTTTAAATTTTTATTGGGACTAATTGGGGGAATAGGATAATTATTGTAATTTATATTTATTTCTATGGCGACACATACTTATGATCTCCCTTATGATCTCCCTTATGATCTCCCTTATGATCTCTCTTCGTTTGTTTAGGAGTATATTTTGGTCTTGAAATTTTAAAATTATCATTTTTTTCTGTCAAGCATATATGTGGAGCATATTGAAGAATACTAGTCTCCTGGAGAGCAACACATTACGCCTCCTTAGCCTCAGCCGATATGAAATGACCCGAATATATAGGATCTATAGTGGCATCTACTCTCAGGAATGTTGTGTCACTGTGGGGTGCCATAATGTTTTTCTTGTCAGAATCCATCTTGCACATAAATAAACCTATCATTACTGTTTAAATTAAACCCTCACTTCTACTTTAACAGTTTCTTTTCTCGCACTTCCCGCCAGTGGAATCCCCTTCCGTTTACTTGCTTCCCTAATAGCTAATTAAAAAATGCAATGTCTATTGCCATCTTTTATCCTTTCTTCAATAACCCTTGTAGCCAATTCTTTTCTCTCACTGTAACTCCCTGTGCACTAGTGGATGTTCAGCCTTTTTTTGTGGTGAAATGATTAAACAAAATTAGAAATTTCAAATTGCGACTGACACCCGTGCCAGCATTTAATCATAGTCGATTTGTCCGGCAGGTGGTTACTTGATGATATGTGTTTGTCGTAAGGTGGCCTTTGAGAAATGCCTAAACATTACAACACGGGTTGATTCAAGACTTGAATATTAAAAAAAAAAATGACCAACTTAAACTGTTCAGAAGTGATCGATGTTTGTTGGAGCAAATAAACGCTAGTCAGCGTGCACGAGAGTGTAAGCGTTCTGGTCTCTTACATTTTCTGATTACGACAAAATATGCTTTCTTTTCTAGAAACTACATAACTACAACAGAAAACGCCCTGTAAAGATATTTACCCTTCTTACCCACTGGTGCGAGATGTGAAACAATGTCTTTTTTTAAGGTGGGGATCCAACCACGTACGGACGGGCACAGGGACAAAAATTCCTCAGTCCCCTCAACCGCCGTTTGAGCTGGCCCCGGTGACGAACACCTGGTCCACCCCTCGGCTGCAATGGGGTGGCGCGGCCGCGGGACACTATTCCACGGGACCGGGCATCTTTCAGTGTAATTTTTCTCAGATGGAACCCTGTCCTCGTGGACGGAGCTACAACTGAGCCGCACTCTGTCTTCGAGGACAGAGACGCAACTGAGAGATGATTTGGGTCTCTACCCGACACAAACGCCCTGTGGGTGTAGAATAAGCATTATGTACCTGAGCAGACGTTTAGATAAGGTATTAGCTAAATACTTCTATATTACTATGAGAAACAAGATATTAAATGAGTATAAACTTGCATGTGATTGATTATATATATATATATATGTGTGTGTGTGTGTGTGTGTGTGTGTGTGTGTGTGTGTGTGTGTGTGTGTGTGTGTGTGTGTGTGTGTTAGGTTACTTGTGTGTACAATCGCTTATGTACTAGTATACCTGTTGATTTTCCCGCCTCTGTGTGTTTTCGTCTTCAGAAGATTCCAATGCCAGTAATTAATTTGACTTTCTTGCCCGGACTCCATAACCCGGTGACATTTCATTGTCGACTTTGGAGCAGTAATTTAGGCCACACCTTCTTGGTAGCAATATATATTAACAAAAAGCTAGATACGAACATTTACATCTTAATAGAGAGATCTTCTTAATATATATATATATATATATATAAAGACAATAATTACTTACGCATAACATACAGACCATAGTGCCTTCTTTTAATTAATGTATTGTATATAATGATGAAGGCTTACAAAAAAAGTCAACGACCATCACATACATATCCAGAAACTCTTAATGTATGACAGGAATACTAGACCAAATGTTGCAGCAACACTGAATTCATGGATATATGCTAGACATAAATTTGTCAAATACACCTTTGTGCAATTTAATTGAAACAACTTTTTTAGTTTCTTTCTTTTATTATAGTCAGTTTTAGACCCACTGAAGTTACAGAGTGTAATCAGTTTTTATTTATTCCTCAAATTAGGTCATTTGCACTGGTGTCCAGCAATAAGAATCTACTTTCGGGGTGTATCATGGAATTTGTTTGGCTTTGAAAAATATTGCGTCATTTGTGATCGCCTCATATTTTATTCACGCCAGACACTATTGTCTTGGCTGTCAATTCGTTGTTCTACGGCCATTGTCTGCGATGGACGTCACTCTGCACGGACATACTGGCAAGACACACAATTAGATTGTGGACATTTTTGGTGTCATCTTTTTAATTGTCAGTCGTATTCTCAAGGCGAAGAAACAAACTGGATTCATCAGTCCAAAACGTAAAGAACAAAAGCAGTCGGAAGAGAAAAACAACACCAAGAGACGACGTATACGTGATCAGAGAAAGTGTGAAAGATCCAAGCACAGCATTATTTGTTTTGTGCCAATTAATCTGCACAAAGGTGCAGATTCCGGAGAGAAAAAAATGCCTAGCACGACAGTGAACCGAATTCCCGACTTGATATTTAATTTATTATAATATTTCAACTTCATCTCAGCGGTAAACACGAAATTCAGAAGGCAAAAGAAGCCACTCTTCCGGAGGTTAGCATCCAAGGAAATCAAAAGATTGCAACGAAAGCCCCACTCACATACCTCAAGGTTCTAAATGCTCATGAAATAGTAATATATGCATAGAAAGATATAGGCATATTGTACGTATATACACTACCGGCCATAATTATTAGGCCAAATCAGTGTTAAAAAAATGATGTATTTCCTAATATTTTTTAGTATTTATTGCCAAGTAAATAATTTTAAATAAAAATAGAATATTTTTTGTTAATACTGCACAATAACATGTGCATCAAATGAATTTATAAATATTTAAAAATTACCTATATTGAAGTTTCATTAATGAAAGTAGAAAGAAAATTTAGGGTAATTCGGACGAGTTCATCTTTGCTTCCTTACCTTGTAAAATTTTGCAAAGTAATAATAACAAAAGAACCATTCTATTTTCATTTAGAATTATCTACTTAAAAATAGTATGAAATGCATCATTTCTTTTAAAAAACTGGGGGCGGTCTAATAAATATGGCCGGTAATATATATACATGAGCCATCTTCAGAGAGGTTACAAGGACGTTAACATAAAAACATCAACCGTCAAAGACGATTTTATCTTGTGTTGACATAAACTTTTGCTAAGCAACGATAATAGTTACCAAACATAGCAAACGCAGTTCGTAAATTTGCAATGAGGTTCTATGACGTCACACCGCGTGAGAGCTCGAAATGTTAACAGAACCATATATTTAAATGCGATGTAATAAATATGATTTTATTTAGTGCGAGTTGTTTGAATTCAATGTAGATGGCCTCCAATATATGAAGGTTCTTTTGACTTTGTGTATGAGTGAGGATTATTGTATTGTTAACTAATATATATATATATAAAGAAAAAAGGAAAAATATTCTTCGCCGACGCATTACGTTAAACAGAAACTTAGCAAGGAAACTCCCATTTATGTTAGAAAGAGCATTAACAATTAATGGTTTTGAGATGACTATTTTCCTGAATACCTATCTTAAGATAAACGATTTTATAGATTTCTCACAGTTGTTAACGCTAACGGTTCAGTCAAAGAGCGCCAAATGTTTTCTTATGAGGAAACAGCTAATTTGATATTAT